>DWTU01000543.1:0-16661 GCA_018251515.1 Cecropterus confusis
GTCCTCCGGAGTAGCAACGCATCCGTGATCGACTTCAGATAAAAAACCTGTTCTATATGAAGTTACTTACAGATGTCGATGGGCGGCAGTGACCACTTACAATCAGATGGACTGCATGCTCGTTTGCTACTGATCTGATAAAAAAATCCCAATACGTGTACCAATACCTTTAAAACCCATTTTTTTAAGGGGGGCTTCGGAGGCCTTATGGTGACCTTATGGAGGTAGTTTGAAAACATTTAACATGGGTTGTACTCATCAGAAATTTACAGATACCTATACCGTATCCTCACCACGTGCTCCAGACCTTCTTAAAAAAATAAATACGAGTCAGGTATTCAAAAGCACTAGACAAAATACCGAATCAAGATACAAGAAGGAATAGATCGGTATTCTTTTCCAGCGACGCCGGTCCGTTCCCAGTAACTCAATTGTTTGTGTAGAAATTAAATAAATCGTTTATATAGTTGCGGGGAGAAATCTGTTTGCGAGACGGTACCGGAATGCTCGATGTTCGTACGTGGACTGCATTAAACGACCTGGACCACCCCTAACGTTTATAGGCTAGGCTGTTTGTCTACATGTTGTTTATTGTCTGGGAAATAGTAAGTAGCGATTGTACTGCGCTCTGATACGAAATACATAAAGTGACGACCCGCGTGGCGGAGCAGTCACCATACCGGTCTGACACCCAGTGGGTTCCAGGTTCGATCCCCGGCCAGACAGACATATGAATGATGAGTTTAGATTTCTGTTCTGGGTCTGGTGTTTTATGTATCCATGGCACCCACGACACAGGGGAAAATTCTACTGTGGGGCTATGAGTGTAGAAAGCGTTTATGTTTAGTTGTAAAGGTGGTAGAACCATTGTGATATATCATCTTTTAAGCTTTTATAAAGTTGATGTTTTTGTTCGAGTAGCACCTACCTGACTAAAAGATATTTAATGAAAATTTGTTAAAAAAATACGGTTATAACTCTAAACAAAGTCTAAGTTTATCTCGTTACGATAATCAAAATTTATAAAAAAGCCTCCTGGTATCTGTTTTATCATATCAAATTAAACGTAAGTTTCGTGTGGTCTCTGATGCACATGATATTTTATTAATTTTAATTTCTCACTTTTTATTATTATTAAAAGAAGAATTCTCTTGCAAGTTTCGTTGAAAAACTTCAACACTTCGTTTACTTTGGCTATATTTTCAAAAAGTCTTCAAATATATTCCAAACTTCAACTTACAGGGATATATACATAAGTTGAAATTTTATTCCGTATATATAATAGGGAATAAAATTTCAACTTATTTACCAAATAGGTATACCTACATATCCCTAGATTAAGTGGTACTTTATCGGCCATAAATTTAACCTTAAACAAAATTCACTAAAAAACATACCCACCGTTTCGTACAAATAACGGCTAAGAACCGTCGAAGTGGCGTGCCACCTCGAGTTTAGCTGGAACTTATTCCCCGGAGTTGCATTTGTAAAAGTCAGTCGTAAGAAACTCCTAGCGCCTCGGAGAGTATTAAATTTTATGTCCCCTCGGCCACTTCGTAATGCCTGGTCAGAACACTTTATTTTACCGTATGTAGGAATCCAAAAATATATGTTCACTGAAATAGAATTATCATTCCTTTGTATTGTACTTTATTTACCCGAGCTTCCAAAGTACTGTATTAATTTGTATAAAGCTTTTTGTGTCCAAATTAATACTTAAAAGTTTCTATACCTTTTTAAATTATGACGAAAGCTCTAAATATACTTAAACTTAAAAACTCCAGTATAAAAAGAGCTTCCATTTCCAGTATTTTCAGAATAAAGGGAGGTCCGCTCTAAGCGGATACTCCAGAAAATATAACAATGACATATTCTATGATAGATTTGAAAATTACGATATAATTCATGGTTAACAATAAAGTTATATAGGAAAGATCCACCGATGATTTTACTACTTCCTGACTTTGTTTGGGTACTCCCCAGGGAGCGAAGAATACATCGGATAATTTACAGGTTAAGATTATCATCAATTTTGATATTATTCTTATTCCAACTGCGTCAGGACGGCAGTGTATGTAAAATCCTATCAAACACAAGTCGTGTTAATAAGCCTGTCAAATTCATATAAAAATCAGTCGAATTAAGTACCTTGTGCTATGTTCTAATCGGTTAAAATGCCTTAACACAAAGTATTAAGATCCACAATTCTATCAAATTCAATCCACAACTTCATTCTAAGTTAATAACACACTCAACAGACTTTACTATTCACTAGGACACATAACTGAGAACTTACCTATTTTGTGCGTTGAATTAAATGTCTTATAAATTGCTTATATGTTATCCTTCCGTTAAGATCTACTTTTTTTTAAGATTAAACTTTTTACTTATTTTTTTGATTTGACAATTGATGCAGACACAACATTAAAAAATGTGCATTGCCAAAATGGATTTGACAAAGCACTACTTTAATTTTTGATATATGTATGCTATAAAAAATTTGTTAATATTTTGAGGCAAATTTCCATAAAACGTAAAATTATATTAAAATATTATAGATACAAAAAAATTGTCTGCTTACAAACATAATTAATATCCTTATCAAAGTTTTTATGATAATTCGCATTTTCTAAAATCACCATCTCCAGCTTATGTTTTCACAAATATTTCTCACACGGCAACCCTATTTTATAGGTCATTCGCTTCTAATTACACTTCAATCAATAGAGCATAATTTTATTAGCATGCGCGTGTAAGTAATAGCCGTAAGAGCCTACTTTGATAACACGCGATCATCGATTTCGACAAAATTTCAAACAAATTGTAATGTACGATGTACGTACGTAGGTAGTTACACTAACTACCTTTATAAATTATGTTGTAGATCATTGTATCAACACAATTAAGTTTTGAAGGTGGTAGAGCCCTTTGTGATTCGACTTCAAAGGCTTCCGCGTCATCAATTTCTGCCTAATAACAGCGCTGTTAATCGCAGCTGTGTTCTGATCTGAAGGGTTTGGTAAGTGAGACACACTTATACGAGGCGTTCCAACTTAGCCCTCAGTGTTACCTCCATGTGGACACTGAAGGTTCACAAGTTGGCGCTTACAAGCCCAGAGAAAATTATGAGACCCTTAAGCAGTATCCCATACAACTCGTATGTGTTTTCCTAATACTTATTTTAAGTGAAATTACACTCCATTGATTAATTTGTTATTTCCGGTTTCAAAATATGAGGCTTATAAATTTTTAAACCAAATATGATAATCTTTCGAAGTGTTAGTCAACATAAGTTTGAGAACCGCTGCCGTAACTTGCAAATACACTTTGGTCAGTTTATTCTAACACGCCAAAGTATAACTTAAACTTGTTGGTAGTCTACTTGGAATAGGTTCGATGCCCTTTGTCAGTCTAGTGTGGACGAAGGTGAGCCCTTGGGGGATAATTGACCAGAGTTAACTGACAACGAATTATAATTCTTACACGTAACTACATCGTAACAAAAACTGAACATTACATGTACGTATAAACATAGAACTTTTCAGGTCATGTACACGAAACTTAATAAATTAAAATTGTTAATTATTATAAAAACAAATCACTCGACCGCTTATACTGAAAAGAGAAAAGTAAGTATTGCAATATACTTGTTTTTTTTTCTTTTCTTTATTTTACTCTTTTAATAGTGTTTTATGTTTTATTTCAATTTATGTAACGTTTTTAGGAATTCTATTTTTGTAATAGTTATTATTTGACACCCATATTGTAACGATTATAAAAAATCGTCCATTCCGCTTAAATTTTATTCGCAGAAGCCATATTTAAAAATTATATAGCCTATGTAACTCTGACAAATAAGAAGAATGATACGTCATTCGATACAATCCGTTAAGCCGTTTGGGTCGTTGAGCGTGCCAAAGAAATGGACTTTTTTTTACAATATAGAAGTAGCAAACGAGCATGTAGCCCACCTGATGGTAAGCGGCTACTGCCGCCCATGGACATCTGTAACCCTAGGTGAGATCGAAGTCTCACGTAAGGTTAGCCACAGATGCATTGCTACCCCTGACAACTAAGATGGAATGCCTCGGAAAAGTATGTCTCCCTTACCACACTCTTCAGACCAGAACACAGCAGCGCATACCACTGCTGTCATGAGACAGAAATAGGTGTGGCGGTGGTGCTGCCGGAGTCGATACACAAAGTGTTGTACCCTCCAAAATACATACATACCTACGCTATATACATAAACATTTATACATATATACAAACATACATACATACATACGCTCAAAAACCAAACCCTCCTTCCGAGTCATTCGAGTAAAATATCGAGTAGTACTTGCAAAATCGAACAAGTAATGTTTCTACCATGAATCGAATCCTGAACCCTCCTACCATGCTGACCGCACACCATTAAGTATGTGTTAATAGCAGTAAGTAGTTGCAGTGCGGTAGCCTTATGGGTGTTAGACATGTTCCGATTAGCAATAACCCGCAGCCCTTCAAGGAGCGATATCAATTAAATTTGAATACGAACAATAGGGTTGTCACTTTTGAGTTGAGATGTTATGAATCTAGTCTAGTAAGTGACGACAGGCGTGGCGGAGCGGTCACCACACCGGTCTGACACGCAGTGGGTCCCGGGTTCCCAGCCAGACAAACATCTGAATGATGAGTTCAGATTTCTGTTCTGGGTCTGGGTGTTTGTGTAGGAGAAAATCCTACTGTGGGGCTATGAGCGTAGAATGAGCCTCCGGAGACGAACTACAAAGGGTTCTACCTTTGGAATATATTTTAAAGAACGATAAAATCCAACCCTTTATTGATCGTTACGAGATTCGACATACGATCATCTACAAATAATAAATATCACAGTATTCTTCAAGACATAGAGAATAACTATGACAGTGCCAACCCTGCTGACGTCAGCACGCATGGCTCGTGCGACGCGGTTCAACGAACCGTTTTCGCGTATTTGGGTTGCGTTATGCAAACGCGCGTGCATCGGACGGGCAACGCACGGTCACCGCGCGGTTGTAGTACGAGACGATGAATAGCTAACAATGGATAGTTAAAACATTGACCAACTAGTGTGTTGAAAGGGTATACAATGTAAATGTTACGAAACCTCATAGTTGTAGGTAAATGGTTATGTTTATTGTGTGATGTCAATCTATACCAGCGGTCGGCAACCTTTTTGCAACGCTGGTTACTGCACAACTACCTGAGATTATGACGGGCCGCATTCGGAAGTAGCATATGAAAATTAACGGCAAAAAAAAATGTCATCACCAAAATTTAACGGCGAAAAAAAAATTGTCATTAAAAAAAATCACATAACGGAGTAAAGGCGGGCCGTATTTGGCAGCAGTAAAAATTTGACAGTATCTGCCAAGAAAATTTGACAGCGGATAAAAACGGTCAAATTAGAAAAAAATACGGCGGATAAAAAGGAAGATCCACAGGCAGCAAGGAAAGGTTTTCGGACTGCATTTATCGACCGCTGACCGACCGCTTATCCTTATAATCTTAATACTTATATATAAATCACGTGTCATTGCGTTTGTTTACGTTATCTAATCTATTATGGTAAAAGTGGTAGAAACCTTTGTGATTCGACTTCGGAGGCACCGCTGCCACACAGTTTTTTTTTAAATAATTTTATTGAAAGGCTGGATGGGGAAAACATACTTATCCGAGGCGTTCTAACTCAGTCCTAAAGGGTAGCAATGCATTTATAAAATTATGTGGCACTCATTCAATTTTGTCTCCGTCAAACCATTATTGTCCCACTGCTGGGCACGGGTCTTGTCTCAGATTGAGAGAGTTTCTGGCCATAGTACACCGCGCTGGCCAAGTGCGAATTGGTAGACTTCACACACCTTTTGAGAACTTTTTAAAGAACTCTCAGGTATGTAGGCTTCCTCACGATGTTTTCCTTCAAGAGACAATTATTTCTTCAAAATATATTAACTCAAAGCCGTCCTTGCTATCTGTGATACCTATTCAACATATGTATACTGAATCTGAATGCTCAAGCTGATCACGCATTTACTTCATCCACATATAACATTCAGTGCACTACGTGACGCGTACGGAACAAGACAACTTCGCGAGTGTACTCGTTCAATTATTCAAACAAGCACTAATTTATCTTAGTTTATATATAACGCAATAAACGTTTACTTATCATTTCACTCAAGACAGTTAAGTATCATTTCACAACTATCAAAAGGTGTTCCCAACAGTATTGTTAGACAGTTTGGGTTCCAAACCGTGGGTTCACACAAAAGTCAAACCTTTTATAAGGATTGTAAAGATTTAACTATATAACCGTTAACAAATAAAACCATTTGCCTGTTCGCTTAACTTCCATTTTCCAAAACATACAGATAAAATTATTCCAAGCTGAAGTACCTCATGACTCCTGCGTAGTGCGAAATCCGTTATGTAGTCCAACAGGGCCGTCCAAGACCGGTTGAAGTCGCCGACTGTAGTTAGTAATTGAAATCGAGAGTGAAAAACTCGGGAGACACCAGACAATGTTAACACCTGCAAACAAGAGCAGTTAATAAATTGACAGGAATTAAAATTTTATCTATCACACTATGTTTTTGGTAGAGGTTTTTGTGCTGAATAGATGTTTTACAAAACTTACCTGCGTTTCCGCCCATTGCTTCTGCGCCGTGTTTCTCGTATGATGAATTAGGATGTGTTCGCCGGTATCCACTTTTTCGGAACTGGCGATATTTGATTGATTTTGAACCTGAAATCAAAAATATACCAAACTGACGTAAACTTGCTTTATTTATTATTACTCACATTCCACAAACAGAGTTTAGGGAAAACAAAAACAAAAGCGTTCGGCACGGCCGTGGAAACAAACGCCAGACTATGCTACACGTTGCACGACGTAGAGCGCAGCGCATTTTGACTCTTTTAACTGTTTTCTAATACAGTTTTGAGTATAGTAAGTGCAACAAAATAAATATACGATTACTTTATATACAAAAAAATAATTGTAGAGACGGCTGTCATCGAAGGGCCCAGCCCGGTAGGATGTCATAGCAGCTTACGGCCCTAGACGTAGCCGGGAACAATTTTGGGGGACTCAACCGGCTCCCCCCGTAACCTTAAGCAACAGATTTTAATAATTGAAGACATATGCTGCTAGAACGTCCCCTAGAGAGCCGTCGCTCTGGATGCAGCTGCACGGCGTCCGGCGGGCGGGCGGTACCTGGTCGAGCATGGGGAAGAGGATGGCGAGCAGGCTGCGCCACGCGGGCGGCGCCAGCAGCGTGCCGTGCGCGCCGATGCAGCTGAACAGCGTCTGGCTGGCGGCGCGCCGGACCGGTGCACGCGGCTCCGTGCACAGCTCACCTGGACAGAGAGGGGAGGGGGTTACCGTATATTAAGGATTTTTACCTAACTTCGAAGTTCCGTCCGTTCGTTTCTTTACCTTTCGTTCGTTCATCTTTCATGTATCATCCGTTCATCTATCGTTCGTTCGTTTCTTCTTCAGAAATTAAACCTTCGATGGAATGCCCCTTAGGGTTATAGAATTAGTACAACTATGTTACCTTAAGTAGCCTACTAGTTAATTGACACACAATAAAAACTACCGAGAAGTATTATTTCCCTAATTTTTTTTTTATGTAAATGAAAAGAGGCTTAAGGATATTGGCGTTTTTTTTTTAATTGTTGGAAACAACCGAAACCGAACACATCTAATTTATCACTGTAATTAACATCAAAAATTTTCATAAATACAATACAAAAATAAAATAACCTATAAATAAGATACCCAAAGTACCACTCACTTAGTCTCAAATACAAGCTGATCCACAGGCGGTCGAGGGGCGGCAGGTCGGCTCCCGTCTCCGGGCCCACGTTGACCTCGTTGGCCAGCGCCGCGCTCAGCTTGTCCCGGTTGTGGTACAGGTAGTCCGATATGTTCCACTGGGAGACAGGTAAGGACAAACTTCTTCATATAAAAAATCAGCTTTCGTATGTTAGGACACAAACACGGAATATTCTTAACGAATCGAATTGATTCTTTTACACACTTTAATTTATTTGAAAGAGTGTTTTTATTTATGTGTATTCTTTAAGTTTTCGTGGAAACATATAACGGAGTCACAGAGAAGAGTGGTCAGTTTTAAAATGATTAGTTTTGCCTAATAATTCCTATGTCCTAATACGTTTTTAAAACCTCAACTCGTAATAATTTGTACCAAGTTTAATAGTTTGTTATAACAAAAACAACCAATGTCTTATAAAAACATTATAACATCCATACGAGCGACTACAATTTATAACAAACTAACTGAACTGCCATCAAAAAATTACCACATCTGAGCGTTTTCTTTCTATTTAAAATGGAAATATGGATACATCTTAATATGTTACGGGTACTCCCGATATGCGGTCTACCGCTAGTGCTTGTCAACGGTTCCTCCTCGCCACCGCAATTTGGCCGTGACCACAATCCATGTAACTAGTTCGAAATATTGGCAGAACGAAACTATAGAACCGCATATAGTTAGTACTCGTAAAATATTAAAATATGTAGTTCTTATTTTTATTATTATACAATTTTTCCGAATAACGTGGATAACAACATGGATTAAGGCAAAGTGAAGGAATATTATTTACACATTTTATTTCGACTAAAATTTCAAATAAAGTGCTATTTCGAAATCTACCTCATTATAAGTAAAGATCGTTGTAGGTATCACGTTGAGTCCGTGTAGTTGTTCCATCCCGTATCGCCACACTTTTTAGCCATTGTGTCGTGCAAAAGTCAATTAGAAATTTATTTAGTTGTTCATTGTACGAATTTCATTAAAATTAATCCCAATGTCCCGTCAGTTTAAAATATTATTACAAACTGTAGATAATTCTAAAAAAAGATATCAAGTTCAATTTTACCGATTACTCGCGATGACACAGTATTAAGTTGTAAAATTATATGATATTATACAGGATGGCGTCCTGATGACGATTACGTAGAATTCGTAGTCTCCGCATTTTTTACATTTAATTTGCTAGTTTAGTGATTTTGAGATAGTTTTCGTTTACATCTATGAAATGTGAATTACTTTACGTTTACATTAGTGAAATCTCAAACTTTGAAAACAGTCTAATTATTATTTAACGTTTCCGCGCGAGGATTAAATTAAATTCATTTACGAAGAAATCCTTAAATGTAGTTCAACTGCGGCCCTTGCAACACACATACCTACTTTAAGTAGCAATACAGCAATGTAAGTATGATTTGAAGGATATAGTATCATATAAAGGAGACTAATCTTATATGAGATTTTCTAACTTAGGCCTCATGGGTAAACCGCAAACATAAGAATAATGTGAAGTCTATCATTCTTCTTTTTAAAGGGTCCCCCATACCTTAATTATTAGGGGGGGGGGGGTTAACAGAAAAATGCCGCCCCTGTCCCCTTAAATTTATTTTTACCATACTGTTTGCAAATTATGCCGTACCGTATAATAGACACCGGCTTTCCCCCCCCTAAATCCGGCCCTGGCTCTATCTAAAGCTTATCACTTCAGATCGGTTTACTGTTATATATGCCAATAAATTACGAACAACACTCACAGTACCTAGATTACAGGTCCGTATACTATTTTGAAAATCGATCTTAATAATAAAACTTTCAATTTAAAATTAACAACAAATGAAAATAAGCTCAAGATAATATTGTTTACGTTTTGAATGTTGCAGCTTTACCACGTACAGTATTATTTTTGTTTGTGTTAAACATTATTTTGCTTGTGCTTAAACGCATGCATGCTGCTATTTAGAAAATTTGCTTAAAATAGTTCCTATTTTTTTTAATGCTCAATTCTAGCCCCATGTTACTCAGACACAACACATCTCATTACAAAACGGCGAAAACGCTTAGCATATAAAATATTGGTAACATCTAATTTATATGAAATATCTGATAGATTTATATTTAATTAATATTTTAAATTGAATTTCATCACGTAGCTAACTCAGATTTGTTTATCGTCGTAAGCTTCACTATGAGATTTTACACTTCATGAAGTAAATTGTTAGTTATACGCATGCATGCAGCATGTCTTTGTTCATCCAAAGACATGTTGCAACGTGATCAGCCGCAACGTATCTTTGCCTAAAAGTAATTGATATAGTCTTTCATTCATAATTAGTTCAGTAAATCTATAAGCTGAAATATTAACACGTTTGGCGGGCATATACACACAGTATCGTATGAAATTCATATATTTAAATATATATTTCTACAATATTCAAAGTATGAAAGTGTTAACAGTAACATTTTGTGGTCATTCTGCATTAAAGTATTAAGTATTATTGATATTATTATCGTCAATAATATTGATTGAGTTAAGCGTTCATTGGTACTGCATGTTGTTTGTCATTCCAATAAAAATAGTTGATTGAGATAAATCCGGTTTTCAAGTTGATATTGGTGCTACCGTATACGTTCATTGTATCAAATATTGTATTTATTTACATAGTGTTCGATTGTGAAATGAATAGTATCGTTACTTGTATGTACATTGCTTTATATCTGTGTAGTTTAGCAAATGACAAATGTACTATGTTTAGGACACTGCTTTATCAAATTTATTTAAAAATAACTTATGATGGGTGCCATATTTTCTGTTCAAAATAAACTCCTATGTAACTTATATGTAAGTTATGATAAACCAGTGTTCACATTTGTTTTGTCTGGCTGTTTGCGCATTTATTGTAATGGGATGTCGAAATACATTGATTTTCAACTAAAATTCTGTTTTCTTGCATGAAATACCTGTTCCTATCCAAGTTGCCATAGCCCCAATTTGCAATTAGTTTACCTATACATCAAAAGTGAATGTGTATGAATTATATAGATCCATTCATTCAGTAGATATTAAACGTTTTCGGCCCACTAGTTGAAGCCCTTAAATCAATACATAATACATAGAGCATGTACGTATATTGTTTCTTGATTATACAAGGTTTGTTTAATAAATTGGAGCTATGGTTTCCCTATGAAGGTGTGGTTGTGGTCTTGGCAGACATTATCATGTTAATTACTGCTTTTCAATACTATATGGTGTGGATTTGGAGAAAATGGCTATATCAATTAACAGCATGCATATAAGCAGATACACTAACAAAATTGTTTTATAAAGTTGCAATCTTATTTAACTTGCTGTATTTTCAATTCGGCTTTTGGTTTTAAAAGTGTAAGGTAATGTCAGAAATAAAGAACTATTTAAGCGTAATAATGAACACCTAGGTAGTGTACTTTTAAAGCATTTCAGTTTTAAAATATTCTCATAAATGTAGATAATTGATCATAAGATTTTGAAATTTAATGAGAACTCAATGAGGGTTTTCTGAAACGGTCTACGTGTGATGGCTGCACTGTAGCGTCAGGTCCAGTCAACTGTCAAAATATATGTACTTTTTGCATTTTCCATAGTTAAATTGGTTTATTTATTCCTATAAACACGATATAGGAATATTGTTTTTAAAATGCCACAGTGTTGTGCAGTGCCTGTGTGTGCAAATAAAACAGGAGGGCATAAGTTCCCTACGGGAGATAAACACCGGTTATAACAGTGGTTTGCGCCTCTGTTTTTAAGCTCAATCTTTAGTTCGGCGAGTTTTTCTGGCCGTGATCCATAATAAAATCAATACACTTCCAAAGACGATGGAATTTCAATAAACAATTATACGTTTATAACGAGCCTATACTATCTGACGGCTGGTTGGACCTGACGCAAACGAAGCGCCAACTGGTGGTAGAAAAAAATATCAAAAACCCTCATTAAATGCGTTTTCCCGAGTGCTATTATTTATATTACTTGTACTATCATTGTGATTGTAAAAGTGCGACGTTTTTACGGCTCGATATGTGTATATATTGTATCTGTCATTAGTATTGTGACTCCGTCGCAGTTTCCTGTCTTCGATTACTGTTGTATATTCACATGTCTGCTTTAATATATATAGATTAGCTCATCTAGACATAGAGTATTTTGTGATTCGCAAATAGATGAATATTTTTGCATTATAGAGCTCATTATTATAAACACGATATAGTATTCACGCCTTTTGAACTAACACTTAATTTTTGTGCCACAATTGATCAGCCGTTATTTAGTTTATGGAACCAGTTAGGGAACAATATTACAATAAAAAAAACGGTTCATTTTTTGGTATATATTTTACATAGTAAGTTTTACAAGCTTGTAAGGCCAACAGAAATTGCAATTTCCATTAGCTATAAACCTATAACGTCCTGTAGTGCGAATCCAGGATTATTGTTTGGGTTTGGCTTTAACCAGGTGGAAGCAGGCATTATCAAATAAATTATGAAGTTGAGTAAATGGATTTAGTGAGAGGCTTGAGCCTTTACACTAACTCGACCTTAGGTTAGCCAGTGACATTCGGGGTTTCAGACATTCGTGTGTTTCGTTGGGCCTTATAGCTGTTGCAAATTGTTAGAAATTTCAAATCAATTACTGTACTGTATGTTTGGGTTGAACATTTGTGGCAAAAGAATGCAATTTATGCTATGCGCTCATAGCTACCGAACTTTCAAATGTAGTAACATTTATTTAATTTAAACTCATATACACATTTTGGCATTTAGTAACCGCGCACTATAAGTAAGTGATATTGAATAACTATATTCCATCATATCTGAAAACTTTTTAGAGCTGTTATTAAAATAAAATATACTTATAATATTGAAAGCTATAAAGATACTGGCATGACTCATATAGATCGATATTTTACAAAGTTACATCACATTTTATCAAATTACTACATTTATCTATATTCCAGACTTTATGATATCTCGTTGACTTGAACATATTATAGCAATATTCCGAAAATGACCAATTGAAATATAGTTTTGACTTATCGAATAGCGTCAACACAGACTTAAAATATTATGTAATGTTTGAGATTGTTTCTGTTGCAGATTGTCAGTGAATGTCACTCGCGTAAGGCACGTTTATTTCTTGAATAAACTGTTATAATACTACAAAATATCATAAATATCCGATTGTAATTGGTTTTTGTATACTACTTGACAGTCTGCCACGAATCAATCTAAGGGACTTTTCGCACGCCGTATATTTTTGATGCAGATGACGCGAGTGCGACGTAAACACTCAATTACAGATTTGGATTTTAGATCTTATAGTATAAAGTGATTCGTAATGTAATTAAATCAAATAATAAAGTCATTATTTTTTCTTTTTAAACGCCATTGTAGTACTGTTGAAGAGTCTCTGTTAGACATACGAAAAACACTAGCATGTGCGTTGCCGCATCTGCGCATATAAACCCTCGTTTACAACACCAAATTTCTAAACGAGTATAATGGTTTACTGGACGCGACTGAATCTCGTTGAAAGCGCGTCGTCTACGCTAAAAATATACTCTGTGTAAATGGTCCTTACCTCAAGTATACTTTGTATGAATAAAATTATATTGTAATAGTACCTGTTACTAATCACTCGTCTGCATATTTATTAGAACACACATTTTAGGTATAAACAATAAATTTGTATTTCTCACTGCTCCACTGCACCTCAAGTCTCTTTTGCAATACATGCCTTATTGTATATATTTTTGTACTAAAATGTTTGCACACTACTCCTATGGAACAGTTTTCAAATCTCAAATATTATCTGATAGTATTCGAATATGCAGTTTTATGGAATAATTAAGATGTTTGTGTCGATCCAATTTAAGTTTACAATCAATGATACTGTTTGAAATGATGTCGATAGTAATTGCTGCGAAAAAATTGATTATTGCTTAGGGCTTGTTTCTCAGTATCTGATGAAAGTCGCAAAATATAAGCGAATTGGGGGTTATAATATAACGTATACATTTTCAAATATAACAAGATTAATAGGTACATTTTAATGACGGCTTCCCACGGTCTGCGATTTATGGACAAAGAGTGGATGACGGAATTCGGAATCATTTTACAATGAAGTGAGGGCTAGCGGTAAACTAGATGCACCCTATAAACTTGTGCGTGTGTACAGACGAAAAAGTTTACGTTGCTTCGCGTCCATCTGTAATACCACGGATCTTGGAAAGCCGGCCTGAGAAAACAATCTGTCAATCCGTCAAATAACTTTTCTTAGACATTGTGTTACAAGTCTTCAAGTTTATTTACCTGGCGGCAAAATCTAAGCCTCTTAAATATAGTAGTAGTAGTTTTGAAGTATCCATCAATATGATTGTAAAGACAAATTAGGTTGGATCGACATAGATTGTAATAACTTGAATGTCATGTGTATTTTGAGTTGTCTGTGTTTTTTAGGGTTTAGTATTTCGCTTTTTTATTTTCTTCCATTTTATAACATTTTCTCGGTACATTCACTTTCATTTGTCCCTTTTGCAATGACATATTTTTGTGTGGGGTAAAAATATTTTTTTATTACTTATTTACACTTCATTGATTTTTACATGGTTGACAAAAATATCAACCAATCCATATATGAACCAAGGGCCATAAATAAGGTTTCTTAATGTCTATGGTGTAGACACTGTTGACTAAATAAATAGACTCCTAATGCAAGCTATAATAATAATTATACTATGATAAAGTGGCTTATTCGCCAGTGCTAAAGTTATTAGTTCACGAAGTCGTATACGAGAACATGAAAACTTAATAGGAAATCCATTTATTTATTTCTTCAACAGTTTGAACATGAACCGCTAGCCGTACATACTGTACATCTTTAACCTTCATAATGTTATCATTTCATATTATGAATTTATTTGGAAATTTAACCCCAGCAACTGATACGAACGAAAATACAAGCGAAAAACTGAGAAAATGTGTTTGTCTGTTCGGTAAATCGATCGAGTTTTCTTTTTATTTTATAGTTTTACGTTTTATTGATTTAATTTCGCTCAATTTTTACCCTCGTTGTGCTTAGGTTAGTTGACTTCAGTTACCATTTTATATATTTTCTTTATTTTTAAATTTAGTGTGTTGTTTTAAATGTTTACAAGTATTTTTTTGTGAAAAAAAAACCATTGTCAATAGATGCGAATGTTTTGAGTAAAGAGAATTTGAAAATACTATTACACCTCGTATTTGAACTTTGTATTGTTGTAATACCTGATTCTCCCAAGAATAGTTTTTCGAACAATATAGTCAGTTAAATCCCATTTTTGCACCCTTATTCCATCGTTTGGCTATCCGGCATCAATATAAAGTTAATCCTTTCTGGTGTACCTTGTCATTTTTGTGGTGTATTTTATGGACATAAGCCCAGTTTATGTTCGACAAACTATTCTTCAAAACACGATTCCTGGTGTTTTGACAATGTAATATGGATATTTAACTTTTCATGATTTATTAAAGTTCGTTTATATCAACAGACACAACATTTCAGACACGGGCTTCGGAAGGCAATATTGATTTTTTTTTTCTAAACAATGTATGCGAACGGCGACAGATATTGTCATTTTGTCTACCACGTCACGTGTTTGATTTCAATGCCTGTAAATATAGACGAACCTTTAAACTTGTAATACACTGGCTATTTTTTCACATTTAATCGAGGAATAGACATAGACATCTACATTTAAAGGGCAGGGTAACTTCTTTTTCTTACTAGTGTTTTTCTATTATGCGATCTTGATTATGTATTAAGTTGTTTGTAAATGCACACCAAGTTCCTCTTTATGTATTACCACAAAATACTTTTCTAATTACAATTTCAAATTTTGCATGAAACAATAACATATAAAACATTATCAAAAAACGTCACAAAACTTATAATAAATGTAGTATTTTAAAATCATTATAATATTAAATATCAAGTCCAGATATATTTATTAACAATAACATCACGAAATAATAACCCACCAATAAATAAGAAATATACCAGTATATATAATACGAAAAACGTTAATTTTTAATAAGATTCCTAAACTGTTTTAATGTTATAAAATAAAGCAAGGCTAGCGTTTTTTTGCCATCCTTCACGAACCTTGTTTATTTTGCAGAATATTAAACTCGACAGTTTATATTCTACATTTACAAGGTTTGCACTTCATTGGATGAAACGGATCGGCAAGGGGCTTGTAATAAATGCGGCTTTGACTGTCATCACACAATTTAGCCAGTAGCTACCTAGGTAGTAATTAAATGCCATCGCCTAATTCTGTACGATTTGTGTAAACTAAATGCGACAAGCTTTCGTTGAGAACGTTCGTAGCTCATTATATCTTTATATACCTATATCTTTATTATATTAGTAATCTTGATAAAAATGCAGCATATATTTTAATAGGAATTGTAAGCTTTATCCGTATTCATAACTCTTCATTACACCGTGATTAAGGCCAGAGAACAAAAGGCCAATTGCAAAAACACTGGCTTCCTGGCTGGGGATCAAAATAAGGAATGTATAGGATGGTAATGGTACGTACCCAAACTACGTGACTATTTTAAAGGTTTCTTCAGAATACCGCGCTTGGACACGGAGGGGAGGGTTAAGGTTTTCGTCACGTAGTCAATATCCCTGAAGATGGTAGAACTCTTTGTGGTTCGACTCCGGGAGCACCACCGCCACACCTATTGCTGCTTAATAACAGCAGTGTCATGCGCTGC
>DWTU01000544.1:0-16659 GCA_018251515.1 Cecropterus confusis
ATACACAAACACCCAGACCCAGATCAGAAATCTAAACTCATCATTCAGATGTCTGTCTGGCCGGGGATCGAACCCGGTACCCATGGAGCGGTATGGAGACCGCTCCACTACGTGGGTCGTTGATAATATATTTATTCAAACCCCATATATATGACGGCAGCGTTTATATTCCTCTGTGTAGTATTGGCATAGGCATGATATTATGTTAAGATTATGTGCGTTGATGTCAGACTTCATATTTTTGTCTAATGCATATTATGTGTGCGTACGCGCTATTTGAATGCATACGTGCCTCAGTTTGTTTACCAATTAAAACAGCAAAATTGTATGGTATTTTATATTTGTCAATTACATTTAAAGATACATTATTATTAATAAATTTTAGCTCTACTAGTTTGATCTACAGCAGAAAAACTACTATGTATTTTCTATCATTGCTTTAAATTTATATCTACAAAGGTACATCGCTAACTGTTCATTGTGTCCATTATTAATGTTGAAAGACCTATAATGCTTAACAGATTCTTGTGTTTTGCTTAACTTATGGTTTCTCTATTTGAATTATGCTATTGCTATTTATTTATTTTAAGACCCTACTTAACACAATACCTTCGCATATTTTACCACAGACTTAGAAACATAATATAAAACCTTATTTTAAGTGTAATATTCAAATTCATGTATTTTTGGTAGTTATTATAAATGCATACAATAAAACTTACTTGTGGTCTACGTTTTTATTTGCGAGATTATAAACATTATTGTTCACACAACATTTCAATTTCCTGAGTATAAATTCACCTTTGTATTTAAACTGTATAAAATGTCGATAGGCTAGGCGTGTGTTATAATACTCAACAAGTATTGCATGGAAAATATTGCAAATTCGGTATAAAATTAGTTTAAATTTATAGTCCATTCTCAATGGCAACAACACACACACCAAGCAAAGCTCACTGCAAACGTATTGCATTCTATAATACTAAAATAATTGTGTGACTTTGGTCGAGGCACAAGCATTTTACACTTAGTGTAGTATGTTGCTGCTTAGAATACTAATTCATAAAATAGAATCATCTGAATCAATTTACTATATTCAATTTAATGTAAGTACCAAGATAGGATTTACACATTAAACTAAGATTATGGTAAGTAATAACAATTTCTAAACTGTAGAAATAGTTGAACATTTAACAAATGCTTAATTTACATAACATTTTGTGAATAGGTCGTTTATGGTATTATATTTAAAAAGCAATAAGTACTAAATTATTTAAAAGTAACATTTTCCTATGACAAATTAGAATCAATTTATTATAATACACATTTTCTTCACAATCGTTTCTTTACCTTAATACTTCATCTTTTGTGCAAATCGTGCTACACTAAATATCATGTTATTATTAAAATCAATAGTAAAATAAGATGTACACAAGTATATAAGCAAAGGGAAAATATAACAAAATTTACTTATTTAGCAACGTTGCAATTCTGATACATTATTTTAAAATCAAGTTTTTTTGTGAAAAACTAATCATGCAATACTGACGTATTACATGACTAACTACATGAAATTTAACATTTTTTTCAAATAAATCTGTTAAGAGAAAATTTAAGTAATATGAAAAGAAATTTCTGTTTTCATTGCAATTGTAAGATGTCGGTAGTTACATATTTGATTAAAAATTATCAAAAAAACAGGCGTTACACTTTTTTTTATAATTTATGATGTTTCATGAAATCCTCCATTGAAATGAAGGATAGACTTTTTATGTCTCAACCTTTGTGATGAATTAAGCTAAGCCAGTAAAGAGGACGGTTATTTATATATTAATCGCCCCGTCGCCATTAGCTTCGCACGAGGAAACCGTATATCTAATTTAACTATCATATGAACCAGTCCACAATATATTGCTTAAGTGCCTTTGCACGAATTAACATTTTCTACCAAAGTTACTACATAATTCTTGTTCTAATATTTAACGTCTAACATTCAAAGCCGATACAATTTGCATGGAAAAATATTGCATATTATATTGAGACATTTAAGATGTAGTTTCTTATATACCATATAACATTACAGGTGACGCACATTACATACAATTTAATATTTATAAATCCTTTATTTTACTATAAAGATATTACATAGTTTTAAGATTCGTTATAATTATTGTGGCACAGGCGACAATCAAAACCTTTGATATCTGATAAGCTTGACTCGTAAGTGTACCAACGCCATGTACATACAAATTATATATGTATGCTAGAACAACTCATCGTCATTTAGCCAGGAGAAGCTGTGATAACGAGGTTTTTTGACAAATTCCTGCTCGAAACTGCCAATCTAGACATGTTATGAACAAAAGAAACAACAACAAAGTGAACAGAATTAAGGATAACCAGTATGTATGATTGACTAGCATGTTAAGTGATTTGTTCATTAAAGTATATGGAGCTTTCTTGCATGTAAATGAATTCATTACCAACATCCACACTAGATCGATTGAAACTTTAAATTTCTACAACAATAATTAAATGGATTTAGAAATGTATTATACCGACTTACATTAATGCTCCACATTCAACTACACTAGAATTAAAATTTACTGCAGTTAACTACATGCTTATTTTCTGTTACCTAGTAAATAATCGATAAAGTCTCGATAAGAACTTACCTACGAAAACGCACTTGCTAACACTAAGAATCTAGGTAAACTAGAGTATTTTGAGAAATAAAAAACACATTATACGAAATCAACATAACCATTATGTTAAATCTTCAATTTATAGCACATACAGAACAAATTTATACAAGACAGCTATGATCTACCTAATTAATATGCCAAATATATATGATTCATCAATAAAAACAAATGGAACAATGCATGAGTCCTATAATGATGGTATTGATGTGACGTAACATGGGTTAAGACATTAAGAAAGTTCATCCATTTACAATAAACAGCAATTTCTAAAGATCACAGTTGTACTTATGATTTCGACTTTTACTAACATACATTGCAAAGATGACTCCAAGTCACTATAGTTTTAACACAAGCATGTCTACTAACTTGATTCAATTATAGATATATTTATAATATATAACATCAAAAACAACCAATAGTGAAACACAAGTTTTTACAAATCTACATTGATGTTATTTGCTGTAATTTTGTTGAGCGCGATTAGAAGAATGGCACACAAGGTTTTCCAACATACTTCCCAGGAATGGAAAACTACCTGGAAACTACCTCATATAAGATCCCATTGTATTTCGGAAGGCGATAGATATCCATGAGCCATAGTCTACTTAACATAGAGGAAGTAAAAGTCCCGTCGCTGCTTCCATTACATAAAAAACTATATCTTTATACAGTGTATGAAGTAGAAAGATACAATCTATCAAAAGGCCTAACATCGAAAATACTTGGAAACCGTATAAATTGTATACTGGAAAAGTCACCGCCGCGGGTATCGTGCACAGCCTGCCTGCACATCCTACATAAGGAATCATATTATGTTTCTCAATTCACAATGTTCTCGGGCAGGGACATATCGGAACTTAGTAAGGCCGTAGTAATGCTTTCCTCTCGGAGGAAGAGGTCTTGAACTGTGGTCCAGAGGTAACAAAAAGTTAAAAGTGCAAAATTATCTCTATAGTATTATATGAGGATCATTCTATTTTCGGCCATATTTCAAACACTGCATAGTTTTGTCCTGTTATGGGACGACCTTTGTTCGAAGACCACCGGTGGCGCATACTTCGTACCCTGGCGATGGCTATGATAATCACGGTCAATTGCTTAAGATTTAAGGTGGGGATTAAACCCTTAGATCCCCTGGCTACGGCTATGGAGCTATGGGTGATGAGGTGTGTGGAGACATCGAGTGGTGGGCGGTCGCTGGCCGTCACGCGCCTGACAGCGGCGGCCCGTCCGTCTGTACGTCTTTGTCCTCCATGGGCGGCGCGCATCCTCGGTCGGAACCGTACCGCCTCGACAGATCCAACATTTCCCTGAGACCCTTAGGAATAAACAATACAAGTTAGTAATTATATTAAATTAAGTTTTGACATCATTTGAATCGAGAATTAATAGCCTAATGGTTGGAACTCGGCCTTTCAATCGAGGGTTCGAGGTTATTTTCCCAGGCAGGCACCACTTGACTGATTTGATATGATATGATTTGAATAAAATTATGTGCATCTTAGAAATTTATTATCACTGCTTTACGGCGAAGGAAAACATTGTAAGGAAATCTACATACCAGAGAGTTCTCTTTAAAAAAAGTTCTTACAGGTTTGTAAAATCTACCAATTCGTTCTTGGACAGCACAGTTGAATGTGGCCTATAATTCTGTTAATATTATAATCCACATTTTACAGGCAAGTTATAAATCGTAAACTAAAGAAAATAAGTCGTCATAGCTGGATTAACCTAATCAGTTACAACTTCTAGTGGGCTGTTTGCTCACAATACAACCTTTATGAAAGACCTTTTCACCTCTGCCCAAGTCATGTGTTACTTATATCATTTGTTACTTAGATAATTTTAATACAGTTTTGTTACATGCCTATAGTTTAAGTCCTTATTGTGAGAGAGAGATTATTACTTATGATGCAATGAAAAACTATACACACAATACTATAGGCACAAGTTTAGCCCTTTAAGGGGTTAGGCCACTGAAGGATTTAAAAAAATTGTTTTATTTTAAATCTGTCACATGGCAAATACTTACAGATACGTAAAAAAAAGTAGGAGAGCAGAACAATAATATAAAAGTCCAATATATGGGGCAGGCATTTGGAAGTAAAAGAATTGCAAAATGTTTTTATTATCTTCCATAACTTGAACTTAAATGCGTTTCTCACAAAACGGTGTATTTCAAATCAGTCGCACCAATTACTCTAACAGTTTTCAATCAATTCTTGAAATTTGGCCATAGATTTTATTTTAATTAACAATTTACTGATATTGGTAGATAATATTTTTTTTGTAAGTTTGACTTTGGATGTGCGCCATTCGGCCAAAAATCAATATAACAAAATGATCCTATGTAGTTCCTTGACAACATATTTTTAAGGATTTATACTAAATTTAAAGTGAATTGATTGAACATTTGAGTGATTGGTGAAGCCATGGACTCTCAATGGCCATTTGAGAACCGCTGCACAGCTGACATTTTTAAATATTTAGAGTAAATCTTATACACTATAAACTTTTGTATTTGTTATCTTGACATAATTTATATTTCCCCTAAAAAAAATTTTTTGCAGCCTCTACAGTGGCCCCCCTATAACTCCTTAACCATCGCTGTAGGAAAGCAAACTTCACCACACTTAGGGCAAATTTGCTGATACCATGCATAGCATTAACAACTTGTTAGGATTTATGAGAATTACCTTGTTCTCAGTGATGAGCCTTTGGTATAGTTCCTCCTCTTTCCTTGAATCTCCATTTGCATCCATATTCACAGCTTTATACATGATACTTGTCATCTCATTGATTCTCTCTGATTGTTGACGTATTAGCTGCAAATATATTAATTTACATTATGCTCAGGAGAATACTCTGTAGTGACGTTATATTTATATGCATAAAAATGTAATTATGTAATGTTACATTGCAGTTTTTACATGGAAATGTTATATGATCAAAAAATAAGACTAAGCAAAACATGATACTATCTTGCAAACAATCATGGCAATAAACTGTTTAGATCATCTTAAAATACATACCAGTATATAGCAGCACTGAAACTGGTTTGTTAACTTTTAGAAGAATCATTACTTGTGTTAGTTAACAATGATCTCATTATTTATATCTATATTAAATTAAACTACCATATACTTAGTGGCTTACGTCAAAACAAGTCTGATACATATATTGTTCATTATAATGAAAAGAACCTTTTAGGGGTAGGGGCTTTTCTCTTCTCATGGAATTGTCCATGACGAGAGAAAATCCACTGCAATTAAAATAAAAATATATGCTTTTCCTAAAATACTTTATATATGATGTCAACATCATGTTTTCACAAAGGTGGCACAATTTTGTTTAATTCATTCTATCAACACTAGCTTTACAAAAATGACATTCTGAGATGAACCTGATTGTGTACTTTGTAATAAAATCTTCATTTCAAAATTGACAATAAGTATTCAGAATTTTTATAATCATTGCAATATTCAATTAATGCTCTATGAGACAAGTTGATAATACTGCAATGTCGAGTTATAGTGTTGTCACAGAATAATCAGAATTTGCTCTCTACTTCCACTAATCTTTGCAATAATCTTTAAAATAATTTAACTTGGTAGTGTTACTTGCATTATATCAACACAGTTTTTTAATCTTTAATTATTATACTTCTTCAATCATCTTAGTTGTGTCAGTCACACAATATTTAGCAACAATCATATATATATATATACACATATCACATATGTATATATTACAGTTATAGTTTGGATTTTATTAATTATTTTACTTGTAGATAACCAAAATTGAGGCGTACAGGAATCTAAATTGTAGAGAAGTGTAAACCAATAATCACTTGGAAAAAAGAAAAAAAAAAAAAGAAGATTGCCACAATGACATAAAAGAAGACTGCATATCGGTAACTAAAGTTCAATACAAAAGAAACCATAAGAGAGAGATTCGAATGTCAAAAAAAGAGGTTTAAAACAAGTTATTGTTTAAATCTAGAAATTAACTAACATTCACGTAGTTGTGTTTTGTAAATATTAAGAATTTCTTTTTGTTGAACAAAGTTACTCTTCAGTAACTATATTGTATTAATCTGTCAATTGTGAATAATTTTCTAATACATAATGATCCTCATGAGTAAAGATTCTTATTTACTAATTTTCAATAATTAATTTATGTACTCTGGGTAAAAGTACAATTTGAGATAATAACACATGCAGGGGGAAGATACATGTATGCAGCTACTGCTACCTATTAATGGCCATTATCAACTCGAGATAGGATTGGAACCCTACATGTTGACAGCCACATTGCTACTTCTGAGGACTAAGCTGGAATACCTCATGTAAGTTTCTTCATTATATTACTTACATGTGATAATATTTGACACCTTATTAAATGTTGAAAAACTTTGTGTTCAGAGCACAAAGTTTGTGCGTGTTATTTACATAAAAATAGTGCATTAAAAAAATATGGGTTAAATACTTAATGATATAATAATACTAAATTTTTGTCCGATGAATTTATACAGAAAAGCAGTAAAACAAATTATACTTGAGACATTACCTCCTGCTGTTTTTCGTGAACTGCAGCGGTAAAATCTATTCGTGACTCCCATATCCTCTTCTCTGTGTGTTGCCGGTATTTGGACATGATGAGCTCTAAGGCGCGCCGGTGGTCCTCCAAAGCGGCTCTCAGCTCTCCGTTCTCTCGCTGCACGTCACGCATCAATCTAGATTCTCTTTCTATGCTCGCGATCAACTCCCCTCGCGGTCTTTCGCGAGACGCTTCGTTGAGTGTGTCCACTTCTTCTTTGTACTGAAACGATTTTCATTAAATCTGCATCAAAATTTGTTCTGTTCCAGTAAACTAAAGATTCGAACCCAAAAAGATGCACGTGAATGTCAAAACACAAATATGTCAAGTAGTCCACTAACCACAACATAAATCAGGGAAAACAAATATTGATCACTCTTATTTCTACAATTCGGAGCAGTATTTTTATCGTCTTTACAATCAATAGGCAACCCTTGCTACATAAAAACCGAGTTTTTTTCGATACCAACTGATCGTCAGGTCAATACGATAACTGGGGCTCAATGCATACCTGTTTCATGGTGTGAATTTGCCTGTATGCTGACTGAGTTTCCGTCAGCAAGGCATCGGCCTCTGTCTCACGGTCCTTGAGACGGCCAGCAAGCCTTTTTGCATCCAGTATTATTTGTTGTATAGTCAGTGACATCTGAAAAATCCAAGCATTCTACAAAATGCTCAATTCTACAATTATATTACTATTAAATCTTTTCAACACACACCCTGATTTCCAAGCTAAATAGTAACACAAGTAACGTATCATTTAATCAAGTTTACAAAACGAAACGAACATAACACAAACTTAATCAAAAATCCAAACCACGCACATCAGCTGTTTCGTGACTAGAGTTTGGCGGCCATTAGCTTTCATTTACATTTGAAGCAAAATATGTTGACTCTAAATTAGAATGACGTAAATCACAAACAATATATCTTTTATAAACTTAACGACACGTACGAGAAAAAGAGAAGGTGTGGTATTTTATTCAAAAAAAATACCTTAGGTATGTACTTAACTCGGTTATATTTATGACATGACCTTGATAACAGTCATAATGAAACAGCACAGTGAAAGTTGGTACTATTGGTGTTGGTACACTTAGTACAATAGTCCCATCTAAACTTATAATTCTCTATGCTTCTTGTCTTATTCCGTTTATAATGTCATAGAGCGATAATTTAAATTAATATTTATTAAGATATTACCTACATAACGCCGCAAACGCTATTATCAGTAGTAAGAACCATAATAAGTGTTTACGGATATGTAATAATAATTGTTTACAAAAGCACTGTCGACCAACTTTAGCTTACTAACTAGAATGAATTACATTATTAAAAAATAACATTCTACCAAAGACGGGTGGTGCGTGCACTCCTCTGATCGCTATTATACGTCGTTTATCGTTCGTTCCTTTAAGATCATTTGAAGACTAAATAATCGAGACTAGTGTCGTCTGCCCAATTCTCTTAATACGTCTATATATCGTATCATATATATAATTATATAATTACATTATATTAAAGCAACCAACTACACCCTGTAATTATGCCATAAAAATATACCGTTGCGATTTCAATGATTAACAATATCGATCGTCGTCGCTTTTATTCGATTATTGATTCGACAACGATTCCGGTTTTTTTGACAAGAAAGAATTATAACAACTCAATGTATAAGACATCTTTAGGATTTTTAGGTCGTCTTTGCCGACGCCCTGTATACTATACCTCCGGCCATAGTAGAATATTTTAGAAAAATATACGAAAAACACGTGGTAGTGTAGATGAATAATGAAATAATTGAGAAGACAGAAAAAATACATAAATTGTAGGATTTTTTTTTCTAATTTAATAATATATATAATGTTTTTCTCGTAATATGCGTCAGAAAGGATATTGTAAAAGAACTGTTATTTTTTTCAATATGGCGGTGCGAGCGGCGAAGATACCTACGATGTTGCAAAATTGAAATTTGAAAAGAGGATACCGATATCCATAAAACAACAATTTTCAAGACTCCCGGAAAACTTTCCAGATAACTTAACTCCCTTCTTTGACCAAATAACTGGACTAAATATACTGGACATTGGTGCAACGCGATGAAATACGCTCTGGCCTTTATCAATTGCGCAAAGATTTTTTAGAAATCGGAACCCTGATAGATTCGTCATGTCTGTCTGTCCGTATGTTACAGCCACTCTATTCGGAAACTGTTACGACTACAGAGTTGAAACTTGGTAGGTAAGTGTATGTACAAAAATAAAAAATATATTCAATTTACGGGGCTCCCCATACATGGAACCAAAGCTCAAAATTTTTTTTTCTCTTACTTTCACGTGTGGGGTGGGGGTGCCTATAGAAAGGTCTTCAAAAAGGACATGAAGGTTTCTTAAACCATTTTTTCTCAAAGTCGATTGTTTGAGAGATAAGCCTTTTCAAAGCAGTTAAATGTGTGTGTGCCCTCTACCTTTTAAACTAAGAGAGTGAAAAATCTGCATAAAACATATGTTGTATATGTCAAGGAAAACTATCAACGAAAATTGGTTCGAACAAGATACACACATACAAATATAACACTTTTCAAAAACCGAACTTTGTAATTCATACAAACACTATGAAACACAAACTTATGTTGGTAGTTAATGATAATGCTACGGAACCCTTCGCGTGTGAGTGCGACTCGCACATGCCAACTTTTAATCAGATAGTATTACTACATTAACTCTTACATTTTTTATTTGAAAGTAGGTAGGTAAGTAGGTAAGGTAATTATCAAGTGCTCATCAGAAGCGTTTCAACTTTATCCTTAGGATGCGTAGTTAGCATCTGTTACCGAACTCGGGTACTTCTAATTTTTACTAGGGTCAATTACAGATGTCTACATGACACTTACAAAAATAATGAAGTGTGAATGGTAATTAATAAAACACATTGTTGGGTTACGTATTATTCAGCATCAATTTATTAACTTATTGAAGAACATGAACTCAGTATGTAATGTACTGCCTTTTTTATAAAATAAAATATACAATCAAGGTCACTTTGGACGTCCCCATCATGTTGGATACGCAAATGTAGAATAGACATTTGGTCCACTCAGACATTTTTATTGCACAGCCTGTTTTAGTTTTTATAAACAATGGGTTCCGAACAAGGCGCACTTGATTATAGAACAATTTAAGTTTAGACAAGTTTAGAATTATTTGGCAAATTTAGATGTTGTGTTTGACAAGAAAATTCCTGATGATCGTATTCACTTTCTGGGGCTCTTCTTGTTGCAGGAAGTGACTACAATTATCGACGATAACTGTTTCAATGTGTGCGTATTCTTTCTTCATCCTATCCAATATGCCCTTTGATACATATTCATCGTTAGCAGCATTTGCGATCAAAAGAGGAACGTTTTCATTTTTATATTTTTCTGGCAATGTGTAAACAAAATTTGCCCTGTAGTAGTTAATCGGTGGTGTAAAAGCGACTGAAACAAAAGATGAATATTTTTATACAAAATACCATTTGGGATATACAAATAATATAATATTAATAATAAAAATGAAATTTCACAGTTTAAGTGTAGTCGATGAGTTACATAGTTTAGATATAAAGTTTAATGTCAGAATGTGAGCAATAGAACGTACTTAGATCTAGTTTTCAAGTAATATTTAGGAGTACCTATTAAAGAAAAAAATCGGTCGTCGTAATTCTCCATGAAGATTAACAAATATTTTCAGTTATTCAGTCACCAAACTTCAGTATTCTATAACTTTACGTATTACTCCGTGCAAAATAAAAAAAATATTTTTGATACTGGATAAAAACAACAGTTAAGTTGTACCTGTGACTTCTACTACATCTACAATTAATGTGTTTGCTCTTCCATCAGAAATCGTACATGTTCGATTTCTGATAGGTACTCGAAGGACTAAGTGAGCAAGTGTCGGTCACAATATACATTCTTGAACACGGTTCATTTAAAGAAAAATCTTTATGAATGTTTACTTACATTGTTTACTAAACCAATACCAGTAACATTCAATGTCTTGGCTGTTAACGGTATCCTTTCCCTTGACCAACATTCCTTTGGAGAAAATGTTTTCCATTTGAAATACAATTTCAGCTAGCCCAGGCATACGGAAGAAGAAAATGTACCTGAAATTTTACAATATTATTATATTTATAATTACATAAATACATTTATAGCTAGATTTAAAATGGAATTCACCGTGGCGCGACCACAGTACCATCACCGCTATAGCTATAATTGCCATATAACCGCCCCATAATTTTCTGGTTTTCTGGTATGACCTAAGTAAAACAGAAATATTTACATGGGGTATTGTTAAAATTAACTTTCAATTGCATTTAAAATATAGGTGATATGGGAAACGATCTCAAAAAATCAATATATTAAACAAATCTCTCCTCGTGATTTTCTATTAAAAGCATTTTCCGGCTATTAAAATATAAAACAAATTGCTTATGTTTATATGGGTAACGGCTTAAATGACAATATTGAATCGAATTTATAAGTTAATGTAATCAAGATCTCTATAAATAGGTAGATCCCTATACTCGTAGATGACGCAAAGTAAACTAAAAATAATTAAATAGCCATGGAACCGTCCGTCCGTCCACCCATTATTGTCCCACTGCTGGGCACGGGTCTTCTCTCAGATTGAGAGAGTAGCAGGCCCAATTCGCACACCTTTTGAGAACCTTTGTAAAGAAGTCATCGGTGTGTAGGTGTAGTGTTAAGTAGGTTTCCTCACGATGTATTACTTTACCGTAAAGCAGTGATAATTAACTTCTAATACGCACATAATGTTAGAAAAATCAGCGACCTGGGATTCAAACCTCGGACCGTCGATTGAGAGGCCGAATTTCAACCATTCGGCTATCAGTGCTCTAGCCATGGATATCGTTTATCTTCCAAGAGGTGAATTTACTCGTATTAACTTATGGAGGTCGACTTAAATATTGGTAGGTAGTTTTTACCATTGACATTTAATGTCAATTTAAATCCATGAAATTACATAATATTAATCTTTTCGGAAGGCATGTATTAAAAAACAAATATAACTACTACTTAAATAATATGTAAACAGCAATTTACGCGACATAATGGACATACCTACCTAAGTACTGCGCGTGACTAACAAAATTGGTTAGTTTATTCATTGAGGAAGTCTAGAGTTCATTCTTTCTTAATTATACCTACCATGATATTTTCCTTTGGTTAGCATTACTCCACAACTCCTCCAGCCATGCCTCTCTTGATGTGGTACCCAAAAGAATGGTTCCTTGTAAGACTTCGGGGTAAACGTCACGGAATCTACAAGCGATCAAACCGCCCCAGTCGTGGGCTACAAGAATACACTTGTCTTTACCTGAAAAATATTTTACTATCTGTAACAAGCTTTATGAAATGTTCTTAGGACGTGAATACTATTAATTTGGAACTTGGCTCTTTCATCTATAATACATTCGATATACCTACCTACCTTCTGAAAATATGTAAATTTTTATGTACTTAAAACAACACTATAACACATACATAATGTCTGTATCATTGTAATTTCAGATTTTTGTTTATCTGAATAACCACAATCGTGTCGCGTCAACCGTTCTTCACGTTTGGCCTTTTTTGGCCGAACGTGTAAAATAAAACAGGTACCTGACTACTAGTGTCCGACCAAAGGTCGATTTTTGGCCGAAACCGAAGCCGACGGTTCAAAAAAAACTTCAGTTCTAAATTGGCTAAAACTGATTTTTTAAACGATTTTATTTTGTATCTACGAGTATATAAATATCTATATTGATTGGATATAAACAACATGATCAAAATTTATTCAATACTTTTTTAAATAGTATATAACAGTTCAAATAATGTGAATTTTCGATTGTTGAGACTAACATTGGAGTTTTCGGTTACCCTTTTGCTGTTCACCATCTCCTTTGCAGTATTGTGTATTCGTTATAGTTAGATCGGTTAAAACTTCGGCCCATTTTGGCCGAAGCCGAAGGTTTTGCCGGACACTACTAACTACGTGGGAGCGACGACGGGTTATGTGGGTTTTTTCCTCACTACAACCCTACGAAGACCGTCCTCGGCGCTGCGAACTGGACTCAGCCCCATTCAAGCACGCTGTCTAAAAACTTATATGTTAAGGTTGTTTCAGAGGTCGTCTCGCCTCGAACCTAAGCGACGTTCCCATTACCAAGTACCTCTTCAATGAGATAGAGAGGTAAATGCAGTTACTAAAGAATGCACAAAAAACGCAACATACAATAAAAATATTAAATAAATATAGGAAAGGTCAACTCTGAAACTATCGAACGTGAACGTAACTTTGATAGTATTATGCAATTATACAAGGATCATTAAAGAAACGCATTGGTCAAGATTCAATAGATTACATAAGTGACACCTACCGAGCTGACGAATAAGGTCTCTGACATCTTCAATTAATATGTCTATATGATAAGACGAAACGCCTTCAGGTCTTTCCGAATCGCCGTATCCTCGCATGTCAACAGCAATACACCTAAAATAATAATTACATTAAAATTAAAGTAATAAAATAAAATGAAACTTTTATATAAAACCAGCGTAATTAACGATATATTCATAATAACAATCTAATTAAGTTGATAGCGGTCTTCTATTTCTACTTTAAAATAACATTACGACAGAATAGTCTCCAAGTAAGTATAGTTCATTCGGTTCAATGTAACATCATTGAACCGAATGAACTATTCTGTTTCTCTCTTTATTTCTTCCAAGAAGGAATTCAGAGGCATGGTAAATAATTAGTAATGCGAATATGCCTAACCAACCATTAATATATTAATATCCTTGTTCCATATATTATAGGGTTGGTTACAGATATCCGCGGAGATTATGTATGTCCATAAGTGGCAGTGACCACCTTTAAGAGGAATGCACGCTATTTCAATCTTTAAAGAAATCGTGATTGTTTCAGATAAACATCTATTTCTGGCCGACAGACAGACAAGCAAAGTTGTGGAACGAATATGGTTTGCCACCACCTGTGGAAGGGTGCGGTTGCCGTCATACTTTCATATGTGACGACCATACTAGTGCTCGAAAGTAGTAATCCATATATCGTAGATAGAACCCCTGTCCTATATGCCCCTGTCCTATACGCCCATGGACATTTATTGGCAACTTGCCAATAAATGTCCATGGGCGACAATCACCACTTACCATCATATGAACTGCACGCTCGATTGCTACTTTAATCTAATAAAAACATTTAAAGGTTAACAGATGCTAACAGAGCTATGGTCTCTATGGGACGCGGCAGGAGTTATTGAATCCTTTAATTTCTTGTTCAATTCTACGAAATTTCAGCAACACCAAAAAACATGTTTCACACAAAACAGTGTACTTTTTTTAAACAAAAGATTTCAAGCGCGTGGGTGAAGTCAAAATTTACAATAAGGCATATATTTACCAATAATCCTTATTAAACTCCACGATTTGATGACGCCATGAATACCAAAATTCTGGAAACCCGTGAAGAAACAGCATCAGGGGTTTTGAAGGATCTCCACTTTCCACGTAATGAAGTTTGATATTCTGCAAATAAGACTATTATTTAGGTTGTGTATCAAATATCAAATAAGTATGTGACATTATCGAATATCCGAGCCATATATGTGAACACTTATTTGATCACATCTGTGAGCGCATGTCTGCGCCGTCTATGCAACTTCTATCATATTTTGACACTAAATAACCTTTAAAACAATGAAAAGATCAGTATATGCTAAATGTGTGAGTACACTTTAGGTACAGGAAAATTTAAGTATCTAAGTACCTACTAAGTTATTCTTAGTACTACGTGTATAAAATGTAAAAGAGTCATTATCCGCAGAAAATAAACTCTACTCAGGCATATAAAATTAACTGCTACAGACCAGATTAAATCAAGACTGCAGATAACTGTGACCATAAAACAAGCCCACAACACAATTAACTTTACCGTAGGTACAAATTCAGGATGAAGTAACAAAAATATTAAAATATCTAGTATTTTATCTAAACCTTATTTGTACTAGTGGTAGACATTGGTTTGGTTCAACATAAAGAGACCTAAACACCGACATTTTAAATTACTATTACAATGATCAAAGCTTAGGTGGGTACATGTGGTATATGGCTTGTAATTTGAAATTATTAGCAAAAAGTGGTTATTACTTGTTGTAATGCTGAATCGCCAACACTACAGTTGTTCCAAATTTATTTATAATATATAACTTTACAATAAAATGATATTTGTGCTGCTGTTATCTGATTTCTAGACGAACTGATTGACGTAACCCATTACACACTTGTTCAGGCGCAGAGACACATCTATGCCGGGTGTAGAAATATTGTTGTGACGGATATCACCTACCAAAGGCAAATCACCTTTGATCACCTATGTGAATAATCTGGAACAGGTACCTAAAATATCGTTGGTGTATTCCAATTTGGTCACCCAGAACACCGTTGTTTTATGTTGGCTTATTAGAGATAATTTTTCAAAAACACTAGAAAATGAATCGAAATTACAAGATCGGTGTATATACATATCATAAATACATATACATATCAGTGACAACTTACATATTTGTTGAACTGGTTGTTTCTTGTTCCACAGCCGGACTGACCGCTCCCGTATTTTTTAAAATCATAATGAGTATTTTTTTTACTGTCTTTACATAAAACTAGCTATAAAAATACATACGATTTTTGCGATATATTGTTTTTGACGAAATGGCGTATGACCAACTTTTAAAGTGAAAATTGTATCTAAACTGCGCCTAAAAATTGTCAGCTAATTGTTAATATCAAATGAACTATGCAATATGAAAAATGTCCTAAAGACAATGTATTTTCAAGATGTATTCATAATTTCAAATTAATCAGATAAAACTTAGCTTACTTAAAAGCCCCGCCTATTAAAAAGTGCAGTTTTCAGATGAACGCATTTGAAGGCTTCAGTAGTCGAAAATCATGATAATCTTGCAATACCATTAATCTGCAATACCATACAATTAGTTTTATAGATTATCGCCCTACTTTGTTATATCTTTCGATTTTCATCTGACTGATCTTAAATCAATGCTTGCTTCTGTTAACTCACATTTGCCGTATACCTGCTCTTTTAAAGTATGTACCTTCTTAGAGCGCTTGCAAAAAGCATTCGCGGCGAACCAGACGGCTTTTAACTAAAATTCGAAAACCGATTCTTCGAAAATTCTAAGGCGTAACGACGTAATTGATTTGATATCCATCGACATCAGTAGATAACTTTAGTGGCACGAAACGGTCGCTTATTCGCCA
>DWTU01000545.1:0-16655 GCA_018251515.1 Cecropterus confusis
ATAATGCAAATAAATAACAAATAAAAAAAAAAAAACAAATAAATAGTAATCAATTTTTAAAGAAGTTAGGTATCTACAATTTAGTAATAACTGTTCTTCGTGGCAGCGGTGATGAATGGCAATCCTTCGGCCTTCCGGACGTTTTAAATATATGCAATATTTATGTTATATAACGATAATTCTGTAGATGCCTTTAATACATTTCAATAATTTAGAGTATAAAATGTATTTAGACAAAAATAGTTTAATACGAGTAGACTAAAGACATAATTTAGTAGAAAAAACCCCCAAAGAGTAAATTATTACATGTATAAGTGTGTAGAAAATTTAGTTGTATACATTTTATCAAAATCACGTTATTTAGATATCTCAATCGATCAATGAGCTCATATATGTGGAATTAAATTTATCAATTGAATTATAATATTTACAAAGAGAAATATATTTCACAATAATAGATGTATACACTATAATATTAAGATTTAGCTTACCATATGTTCGGCGTTTGCCATATAAAATTGAAATATAATCGACGCGTTATTATTGTGCAGTAATAACTGTATTAAAAGTACGTATACTTTTAATATATACGTAAAATACGTATTAAAAGTAAGTATAGTAAGAACACACAATCTGAAGGAATAATAATAGGCTGAAACGTACCTGTGGCTAGACGACCTTACTGCTCTTACAAACTGATGGTCATACTCTACCACACATATTAATCGATTCAACACTAAAACTATTTAAGATTACTATTTACTTTTAAGATATTTCACTTTACGAACTTCACCCTTCGCACCTTGCCGAAATAAGAAAACTAACTCAACTTAGTTCCGTCTGGATCTACAAAATTACAATTTCAAAGTAGGAATGACTGAACGGCGTAGTTTATAACTAAGTTCAAGTTTTAGGCCATATTTTTGATTTACTGATTTGTGATAGACTTTTACAGTTGCCAACAATCCACTTGATACTAAATATCACCAACTGTGACTAAATAATAACTAAATTACGAGTTTATAGAACAAGCGATTCCTGGGCTTTATTTCTCGGAAAAGTCTGTAAATAAATAGGTTGTGTTGCGTCTTACCTGTAAAAATTGTGAGATTGTTTCATTTGTCACAAAGTAGACACAAAATAGAATATTTCTTAGGTGCGAAACAATTGTTTCTCGTCCATCGTTATCACTGAACAAATGTCAAACCAAGTCGTTTATGCGCAGCTGCATTTTGCATTTCCATCTCACAGGGATATATCTGTTCGTGTCACACACTATTAACCTCTTCGAGTTTATGTTATCCTAGTATTCTGGTTGCAATTTTATGCACTGTTGGCTTTGATAGGAGGAATTCGCGACTCGCAAAATGCAACGTCGCATTGCTATTTCACGAACAATAAATACATCTATACATGCACTAACATTCAAAATAACCTATTTTACTACGTGTAACTAGTATTACGCGCATGCCCCGTGGTCGCACCTGAAACCTAGGGTTCAAAAGTACCGATAGCAAAAAAAATCTTATATTAATTAATGTATTTGTGTAATTAATGACTTCTCACACACGTCCACGAAATTTAAGTTTGTTCTACATGTACTATTTATGTGATCGCTAATTTGTATTTACATACTTATAAGTTTACGTAATTTTAAGAAATTGTCAAGGAAACATAACTATACACTTAATTTTTTTAACACAAATGTTCAAATCTTGTAAGAATTTACATAACTGCAACTAGCATGTTACTGTGACTGTTACTAACATTTTGAACAGATTATATAATAAAATATGTTCCTTTATAACACCAGTGTTATTTTATGATATCAAGAAGTGATAGCAGAAGTTCACGACAAACAAGCGTTCAATCAAACAGACGGTCAGTGGTCAGAGGTTACTGCCGCCCGGAAACATCTGCTGATACATCGGGTCAATCTACGAAAGCTTAAAATTAATTATAATACAATATTTTTTGATAATGCTTATTACAAGATAAACTGTTATTCAAATAAAGAAAAAATCGTATGATGTAATTCCACTATAAATTAATAAATATTAAGTATCTTTTGTAATAATATAATCTTTTTACCTTTTTAAAATTCAAATTTTAAATTGAATACCAAATTAAATAGGAGTTCTGTCTAAAATTAAATTAAACATACTTCCCTGAATTCCCTTTACCTCCCCTTATCACCATAACACAGCATTACACTGCTGTTATAAGGAATCATAATAAGCTCTATTAAATATTATTATATTAATACAACCATTAAAACTCATATACGAGTATTTGTAGATCTATTATAAGAATAAAAGTACTTTTTCGATGTAGTATATATATCTAGTACGAGATAAAGTCGCAATGAAAACAGGTCCAGCAACTGCGTGTGCATCTCGCACTTGAAGATTTCCATACCATCTTCTCAAATTGATGTTATAATGACCACTCCGCATAGTCTTAACTGCTTAACTATTACGGATTAAGTGAAAAAGTTCCGTTTTTACAGCGCTTGCAGGCCCACGTATTTTTAATGACCCCATTGTGACAGCGGAAAGTTGCAGACAAGCCATTTGCCTCCCACCGTCACCCTCTCCACCTCACTCATCGTTGACTTCGAGAATGAGGTTTTAAGTGGGGCTGCTGTTTGCGTTGTATAAAAACCATACACGATCTATCACGATAAACTAGACTTTCGTTGCTAACGGTACTTTTTGACATCTGCACTGAATACTTGTGGGGGAAAGGGAAGCACTGGACTCTGCTGATGCAATCTAAATCAATACGCTGATACCGCCCATAGACTTCCGGTGGGCGTTTCCTCAGAAGTAGTGTGAAGTCGGTATCATCCATGGTCTACTGAGTGAAGTCCGGAACGTTTGCGAATCGTTCCTAACGTCAGCCAGGAAAACTCTGTCTGGTTATGCGTTCCTGGTATTTTTTGCGCTAAAAAGTTGCACCTTTGCCAAATGCTACACCTGTTATCCTCGGTAAATTGCACGACCTGATTCATTGTATCCACAGCAACCATAAGCATTCATTTTAAGTAAATATGTCATTATAGTAATAGATATGATGCATATATTTTTTCCATTTTTTATTATGTTTTTTATTATTTTAAATACCCTATTATTTAATTCATAAAATATGCATGACTGACTTTAAAATTTAATATTTAAATGAGGCGTTTAAAACTAAAGCATTTTGTAGCGCGCTTTGTAGCGTCTGTAGTAATGACAGCAAAAACATGACATTTGGTTGTTGTAGACTCTGTAGCGTTGCCTTTTAATATTTGAAATTTCCCTCGTAATTTTAAGTTAATATTTTTAATTAGAAGATTGAAAAGTTAATCAGTGAGAAAAGTTTAATTCTTCAAATCATAGCAGTAAATAGTAAATAAAAATATAATACTAACACTTTTAAGCACCTATTAGTTATAGTGCATTTGGCTTTTACCTTTAAGCTTTATTTCTACACAAATAAATTAAGTAAATAACAAAATCTTCTACCATGGATATGGGATAAAAATGAGATATTTAGAAAAGAGACTCAATCACACTAAGAAGATAGAAGAGTACTATTGATGTAGGCCACAGATATTTTACTAACATTGAAAACTTAGATCGGCTCGTTCAAATATACGGCTCAGCTTTTTTTTTATGGTGGGTAGTCCTCATGGATACCCGCCGCCCGGGGGAGCAGCTGGGTTATGCCGGACTCTTACCGGCTGAACCCCCACTGTGTTTTCTCCTCGCACCGTACGACGGCAACACGGGAACGCTTTCGCACTCATCCGCGAACCTGCCGGTGCCCGGCCGCACCTGCAGCCCCTCCATTTGGAGCATGGACCTCCCCTCCAAAAGCAAGCGCGCCAGTAAACACAATATAGGGCTCGGCTTGACACTTAAGTAATATATTATTAAAAAAATATTTACTACTTCAATTTTAATTTTATACAATAAAGTTGAATTAAATATAGCCAAAACCATTTAACAGTCGACATTAGGACGGCGAAATTTTGATCACCGTACACATGTATATATTTTTAACTATTTGTACAAATAGTAAGTATTTGTTTTATACGTTTATATGATATTCTTAATTTAATTACAGGTTACGCTTCATTCAGTTTTTCTTTCGCCGTTCAACTCTTCGAATCAAAATAAAGCAGATCGAGTCCTGATGTCAAAAGGGAACTATATGCCCCTCGCTGGCTCCATCACAATTAATCAGGAAAATTTCACATACTATCATGGTAATAAAAATAAAAAAAATATCAATAAATAATAATACCTTCTTCAAAAAGTTAATAAGTTAGAAGAAAATCTATTAACGATAAATAAGTCATAAATATAGTATTGTATGGCTTAATTTAACATGTTATAATAATAAATAGAATATCTACATACTTTTTATTTATTATTATGAACATGCTATAATATAATTGTAAATTGGCACATGATTTCCCAAAAGAAAGGCGGGCGGAAAGCCTCGTATCCAGCGCAATGTATCGCTACGCAACGCAACCAACATCTCCGCTAAACTTCTGCATCCCTAGTAACGTGGTGCAAGAAATGCTATAAGTTCATGGGCCGATGAAACCATAACGCCAAGGTACATACTCCAACAAATAGTTATTACATACAATATGAGTATTTCTTTGTTTACATTTCAGTGCTACTGATGCGAAACCTCACACCATCTAAGAAAATTAAAATACAACACATTATAAATAAAAACTGCAATAAAAGGGGTCTTAATTTTTTTCAGCTTCTAAACTACTAATTTCTTTATTTTCACAATACAAGGAATAAAAATTTGCGCACGCATTCGTGAGTAAATAAGACAAAATTGAAATCATATGGTACTACTGTCAGATGATGGGACCGGAAAGAGGTCAAAGGATAGCCGTTCTTGTAAACATGAATCCGTTGTATTAAAACTCGTTCGGTTATCCTCGGACTCAATGTTCATTTTGTGATTCGACGTTCAGGTTTAAACGGTAAAATCAAAATGTGGTCATAGACTGAGAAACCTGTCATGTTTGAGCTAATTAGAAAAATTGTCACTCTCTAAAGGATCAACTCACGAGAAACCAGACTCCTGAAAGACTTCTTTTGAAAATATAGCTTTAATGCCTAAATAGAATTATAATATTTCTAAGTGTCTGAATTATACTAAATTATACACATGTGTCTATGTAATTTATGTTTTAATTTTTATTGTTAAGCTTGCCTATATACATTTTTGATAAAATATGTAGACTCACGACAACTTCTTTATCCATTTTTCGACTTTATTGGATTTCTATTTAAATTCTTGTCGTAGTATCCTCTTATACTATTGGGTAAGGATTTATCATTATACCTCATATTGGTCTGGCTACACCAATGAAGACTTTAACTTTATCTCTATCACGTTTATTTCTTGTAAACTTAAGTTTACATTGATAATTTACTCACACAACAACGCGGTATGATGAGATACATGTAACTTATACGATCCTAGTAGCAGAACAACACAATGTTGCAATGTGTTGATGCAGTTTTAAGCAAATGCATTACAATGTATGCAGTGAATTTCTGCACCAGTATTAATTATTTGAAAGTTAATCAAACACTGAATCACTTACTTTTATGAAGTAGGAGATGGACATGCTGCCCACACATACGATTGTAGTAACCACTGCCGCCCATGGACATCTACAATTCACCCCAAATAAGATAATCCTTACCTAAGATCGGCCATACAAGCATTGCTACCCTTTTGGACTTAATTGCAATGCCTCGTTTAAATGTATTTTTCTCGTACCACATCATTTAGAACACAGCAATTTTTTTACATGGCTGTTACGAGTATATGCCATAAAAGTTAATACAGGAATATCATAATTTTGCTTTTAGTCTCAATTTTCCCATGATATGCGACATGATAAGTGAAATAATTAACCGTGAGCCTAACAGACGTAGTAAATATTACATAACATGGAACAAAGTTTAAATTTAATAAAATTGTGAATTAACATAGCTATTAAACGCCTGAGGTGTGGTGAATCGTTGGGAGTCGACCGATGAAGGGTTCTACCATCCTTTAGATTAATCTTAATTAAATTTTAACTTATTTCTTAGAGATAACAACCCATCGATCTTAGAGCCGCAAACTGTTCAGGTTACTCACTCTCTAATGTCTTTATGCTCTTATCACTGTCAAAAAGTCAAAAATGTTTTCCTGGGATTAGACTGCCTGACCTGCCAGGCCGTGTTTACTTAAATTACATAATAAAAAAGAAATAATTGGTAAATGCACTATGCACGACGTATTTCGAATGCTCGTATGCATTAAGTAGGTAATTGGCGGACGCCATTAGGTTAGGACGAGGACGACAGAGTCGTTCACTGTACCTATTGTTGGCATGCGACTGTGTGCGGGTAATTGTTTAATGAGGCATCACATAACCGTCGCAAAGGTAACATTGACAGTATTTTTCTTTTCTCGTACCTAACCTGCGAGGCGCGTAAATTCATTCTTACCATCTTTCAACTGTTACTAACAATCTCATGTAAGCATTCCACAGATGATATTTCAAAGCTGTTTGTATCGGACGGACTATTCGTTTACGTCTTATGGTCTCTTAAATGAGTAAAATTATCACTTAGTTTAATTAAGTTCAATTGTTCAAATTTTGAACAATTGAACTTAGTTAAACTAAGTGATAATTTTACTCATTTTAGGTCATTATTATGTCAATTTTATTTTTCTGAGTTATCGCCCCTGATTTTAATATACTTAATCCATCGTTGCTCCAACATATGGATTCCTCGTCCTGTTAAAAAATTGTTTACGACCTCCCTTTTAACTTCTTCCTTGCTCGTAAAACACTTCCCAGGTAGAAATTTCTTCAGGTTTGGGAAGAGATAAATTTAACGGGGATGGCCGAGTAAATTTTACCTCAAATCTTGCAGTTTTCCCATTCCCAATACACTTTTGTATGTACGATATAAAACGCTTGGCACAGGTTTCAATAAGTAAAAACCATAGTGGTTCGACTTTAGCGTCGTCACTACGCATATTTCTGCTTCAAACTGTAGTGTTTTAACCGTTACCGTACTCTAGTTTTAAAGATATGTAAGGGAAACATAAGCGTCCCAGCTTAATTCTCAAGGATAGAAAAGCATTTGTGTCCAACCAAAGGTCCTTTTTTTCTGATCTTGTCTGACCCTGTTTCAAAAATCTGGTAATTTGACTTCAACCTTGTTTCATAAAGATTACAATAACAGCAGCTGGAGTTGATTACAGATGTCCATCAGCAGCAGTGGCCACTAACCGTCAGGTGGACTGCTCGTTTGCTACTAGGCTGCTGCTGCTAATATTATAACAAAAAGATGCTCACGCAAAATATGAATCTGATAAATATTATAATTAATTTTATCAATTTACTAAAGCTGTCATGTAAAGAATGAAAGTAAATGCCTAATAATTTAAACGACATCGCCTAATGGCACCCAAAATAACACCGCTACTACCACTTTCTTCTGTGGGTCTAGTGGAAGCGATTAATAAATAAGATGAGCATTTTGAGATATTGTTAACTACAACAAAACCTATTAAAAAGGTGTAAATGGAAAGGAATTAAGCTAATGTATTTATTAACGGTCTTTCCTTAGGGTTACAAATAAAACTTTTACTAATAATCCGATTTTATTCAATAATCACAACAATTTATTTTTCAGAATCTTAATTAAACAATTATTTTTTCGTTACTCCTCGACGACGGACCATTGACAAACTAATTTTCCTTATAAAGTAATTATGAAGAGTTAAAATGGTATTTTTTATATTCTATATAAGAAGGGTAACTTAATTTTAATTATACATTTCAATATAAAATTAAAGACAAAATAGAATTTTAAAACACTATAATTAGATACCTAATAAAAGTATGGTTATTTTACAAAACTATGAAATAGACAAACAGGCTGCACATAAGGTACACTGTAAGCGTAATAAACTGAGTTTACTGTTTATATTAATTCAGTTATTGTGTAAAGGAATATTAAGAAAACAATAAAGAACAACAATGTAGTACAACTAAGAACAGTGACATACAACACGCAATACACTTTATAATTTACTATAAGCATGTAGTAGCTACTACGAAGTCTATAACACTAGTAAATAAATAAGTATGAGTATTCCAAAATTTACAGTATCGAAGTACCTATATGCCTTGTGGGCATGTGGTATTGAAATATTTTAAACCACAAAACTAGACTTAATATTAAAATGTGATCATTATTAATCAAAGTATTTGAAGGAAAGAATATACATCAAGAAAAGAATATACATTATAAGTAAGTAACTTAAAAATTGAGCAATCCTTTATTGATCCTATACCATAACATTTGAACATATCAGTTGAAATAATTTACTTCAATAATTTCCAAAGCTTTGTGGTGATACATACAAAAATAACATAAACTAAAGTTCATAAATATGTAACACAACTGTACAAATTGAAGCTACCTAATTGGCAAAATTAAGTGAAACTTTCTGGTGTCATTCATGGATATAATATTGCAGATTATTTTCCATAGTTTTACGTTTTTTTAGCTTATAACTATATTAACCACAACACTCGCATTTGACAAAACACTTGTCATGTGTACAATTCGACAAACCACTTGCTACAAACCACAAATACACATCGCCATATCATCTTGCAATTAAAATAATTTAATTAATCAATCCAACACAATACGTTCGCATGAACATAAGCTAAGAAACGTGAAACCAAAACTATCGACAATGCAAGTCAATAATATTTACGGTTCACTTTATTTTTCGATGCGGCGCATCAAATCTACACAGCATATTTAATCTCCTATGTCTTCTACACCTGGTGTAGACGATTAGGCCTTTAAGCTCCTTTGTTGTTTTCGTCCTGATTTTCTTAATCCGGGTGTCTTTACATCTGCAGCGTAACCACATAATCCTGGCGAAAGCAGGCCTCAAGTTAACGCCAGCATTAAATGTCACTCTCAAGCCCCGTACCATTCGGTACTTTCTTAAAAAGGCAAACATTGTCAGGGATTTAGAGGTAAAGTGTGACTCCTCAGTTAAAATGTGACTCCTCAGCTTCTAGCCACCTTCGTTTATCGATCGCACAACTCTGACACAATGGGCTGATATTGAATATGTCACTGAATTCTTTATATCGGGGATCTCATTACACGTTGTGTTTTGATTTAATACGGCTTCTGACCCCACTCGCGACGGAGACTACAAACTTTACATAATCTTCGAATGCTTCTACAGTTCTAGTAGGATTTCTCTACATTGTTGCACTGAGAGCATGCGGACTGTCAATGAGTGCACCGATTCTATGCGCGCAGAGCGCATGTGTTGATTGATTTGCAAATGTTGACGTTTGCTATACTCCGCCCTCCGATATGTTTTCCCTCTCTGTCTCGTGTCCAGTAATAAACCTCCTCAGTAGTTCTGATTTCCAAATAACCGAATGCACTAAAACCTACAGGTAGATGACCTCTTAGGGACATCGCATATTGTTGAAGTCTACCAGCCGTAGAATTGTAAGTGTCTCTACGATTACGGACGTTTTCAGATATTTTCTTCAACATTTAACATTACATTAAACAATATGAGTGTTTGACCGTAACGAAGTCTCCCTTACTTGTTATATAATACATATATGTATGTAAATCATCTAACAGTATTTAGAAAGAAAAATAAATTATTAAAAAATAGAAGTATAGAAAAACAGACTCATTGAAAATCTAAGAAACTGAAATTCTCACAAGACATTTAAATTATAAATACTAGTAGATTTAAAAACAATTTGCACATATAACGAAATTGCACTCGTTTAAATAACGTCGCAGAACAGATAATATAGATTATCTGCTGTGAGACGTTGAAATTTTTATATTTTATTAGTTAATTATTATATATAATTCGACTATATTAAAATCATTTTTGATGTACTTATTGCAAGGGAGAAGGCGATATCGTCTGCTGCAAAAATATTCAAGACTGCACTGAATGCTACGAGATGATTAAAATATGTCCGGGTATTCACGCAGCTATTGCTGGAATTAACTGAAAACTTTGAACTTAGTAAATTATTTCAAATCAATCAATAGAAACCTGTTTTTATTCTAAAATTACAAATTTCAAACTCATAAAAATATTTACGTGAATAAAATATTGAGCGACAATTGTATCTAAATTATTTGCCTCATTGAATAACCATATATTATTTATAAATAAATCACAAAAAAATTACAAATAAATTATTTAAATCTAGACACATATTCTACCTGCTCATTGGGTAGTTAAGTTTACTAATAAATTTGAAAGATTGGCGGGAAATAACATACAAGTATCTTGTTGCCCGTGTTAGTGGTGGTATGAGGAGAATTTACGTTTCGTGAATCTCACCAATAGAAGCTCTAGACCGCCCACTTCCTGTGGCGTTCGGATGTGCAATACATTTAGTAAGACTCCTTTTCACTATTCTAGTTAGGGCCAAAAACCCAATAAAAAATGCAAACTTTAACTTTACAGGATTTATATATTTAAATAATACTTTAAAAATCATATCATTTCAACATAAATTGAATTTTAAGCTACTGTTTACCTCCATGCGGAAATAGTAGTGCTTGTGGATACTCCTGCAGTGCTCTGATGACCTAGTAGCCCATTGCACTGAGAATGCACTCAGGAAGGACGAAATCTTAACCAGTTAAGGATGAACTTCCCTCGCTTGATACAGTTTATTCTCTGATGTAAATTTTATTGATAATAGTTTCACCTAATTCAAATACTATACCTATAAACCTCTATATTGACAAAAATAAAATAATACAATGTTTAGCAATCGTAGAATTTTTTCTATATTCGCTACATTGTTATTTTTAATTTGGAAAAAAAAACTGTAAACTTTAAAGCCAGCTTTCTTTTTTTTTCAAATATGCGACTAATTTTGCTTAGAATTATTATTTAAAATGTGATATAATATATATCATCTTATGAGCTATCTTTCAATAGCACTTAACTAGTTATGCTCCATGAATTCCACATTATAAAATGTCTGTAACATGAAACCAATCTTATAATTTATACTTTCATTAATTACGTTCGATTTTAATAGACCTCGAGTATGTATGGGACTCTGAGCTTCAGCGAGGTCAAACTAAATAATTGGTTCTTACGAAATGTACTAACGATTTTTATGAGGTATAGCTTAAAACCTTCCTGGATAAGTTACCGGAGATTCGAGCGTTATAACAATCTTTTCATTTTTATAATTTATAATACTGTATAACTTTAGATGTACAATTATTTATTTAAAGGAATTTAATTAAAAAACTAACCAGTAGTACCCGAGACTTTTGGGCATGGGGCACGCTAAGCAAAATCCGTGATATAGTTATTTCATTATATCGAACCGCAAAGCCAAATACTGGCTTTTATTCTGGTTGCATCAATTTTTTTTAGGATGTCAACGTGAACGGACATTCAAACAAACTTGCAATGCTTATTACACCCGCTTAGGGATGTTTTTCGAAACAAACCGTGAAACAGATATTCTATGTTATCAAACTCAAAGCTAAACTAAGTTTCTATGAGCTCGCATGCAAATTGGCGGAGTTTTTCAAAAACTTTAATATTTAACTCTCTTTGGGTTTTCGTAAAACAATGAAATACTAAGTTTTATTTGGCCGACATAACAATTGACGGACTTCCAGACAAACCTGCAACCCATATTTTACCACCTTAGGGTTAGAATATTCAAAACTTCTTAAGACAATAAAGAGTCTTTAAACCTAAAACGGCCGAATAAATATTCCATTTTATCAAATCATATAGCTTTATACTAAGTTTCATCGAGCTTTCTTTAAAATTGGCGGTGTTTCGAAAAACTGTCAACCCTTATTTAATTCTTTTAGGGGTTGATTTTTCACGAACGGAGAAATAGATTTCAGTATGTAAAAACCTCACAGCTAAATACTAAGTTTCGTTGAGCTTTCGTTAGAAATTGACGGAATTTCATTATAACTTTCTTCCCCTATTTAACCCCCTTAGGGCTGGAATGTCAGGATATCCGTTCTTAGTTGACGTCTATGTCATAAAAGGAACCTTTTGTCACAATTTCATGTTAAGAAGTTTAACATCTGCGATATTTAGTCAATACGTGAGTGAGTGAGTATCCTTTCGCTTTCATATAGATATATATGTATATAGATTAAAAAATGATGTTAACAGTTCATTAATGTTTGTAGTATAAAATTCAGAAATATGAGGTTTTTTGGCGCAGACATATCGCAGACGATAATTATGTAAAATATTGTTGGTAAGACTTAAAGCGGTCACAATAGAGGTGAGTGACCGTAGTTGTTATAAATTTAACACAGCTGTGACCATTGTTACAGCTGAGTTAATTTATTACTTAATTTTAAACGTGCACAAATTAAAAGACCCGGATCACAAAGCAATAACAAATCTTTTGTAATACCGTGATAAGCGGTAACCATTAAAATAAAAAAATCACATGTTTTCCACATGAAACAAAAATAAAATGCTAATACTAGCAGTGTAAATAACAGACACAGATAACAATAATTTAACTAAACCGAATTCAAAAAAATAATAGTAAACAAAAATCAGCATTCGTATTTCGAATATCTTTAATCTTATAAACTCCTAGTACGAGATACATACAATGTTTCAAGGCACGGTTATCGATGCTTCAAAAGTGCAACACTTGGATGTTGCTCACACACCACGTGTTCCGCGCGTGTGAGCATCATTAACACGTGAACACACACGCAACTGTCCAATCCGCTGCTAGATCACGTTGAGGACATGCGCCTTCGGTGATAAAGCGTAATAACATTATTATGTTAGTGTGCATCATTAGTATAATTGACGTTGAAAGTCATAATCTATTCCTCTCATCATCTCATTTGAGTCAGCTACCGCCGTTCATAATCTCTCCTATTCAGAGACTGTGTGTAAAGTATAATAAGCAAATTAATTCTAAGTAAGAAATCGTTTTTTTTATAACATGGAAGTAGCAAAAGTGCATACTCCACCTGATGGTAAGTGGCCACTGCCGCCCATGGGTTAGCCACAGATGCGTTGCTACTCCTGAGGACTAAGTTGGAATGCCTCGCAAACGTATACCTCCTTTACCACACCCTTCAGACCAGAACACAACAGCGTATACAGTGTTGTTATTACATAGAAATAGCGGTGGTGCTTCCGTAGTCGAACCACAAAGAGTTCTACCACCAATAGGAAAATGGTAAAAAATAGAGATAATGGTCATTAAATTACGTGTTATGACTCAACCGACACTGAATTATGTCTATAAAAATGATCTGAAACTGATTTTTAGGCTCCGACGCGCGCAGGTGGTACGGCAGAGACGGCTGAATCCACTAAGTTGTGCAAATATGTACCTCTGGGAGATGGTTACATATTAGTGCCGTTTGCTGTGGAGACTCTAGGTCCTTGAGGGCCGGAGACACGACGGTTTTAGAAAAACCTGTCGTGGCGACTGGCAGATGTTTCAGAAGACCCAAGTGCAGGGCATATTTTGGCCAAAGAATTTGACTATTCAGAGATTTAACGCAGCCAGCATAGAAGTCTCTCAAGAGATCGATTGAATATCGATCGATTCGTAATACTTGTTTTATTTATATTATATTTGTGTTTTATAGAAGTAAATGCTTTGTTATGCTTCTTTTTAATAATTGATTTGTATAGATTTGCTACTTTTAAAATAATATATATTTTTTTCAATTTGTTTATGAAAACCAATCAATAAATAATTAGAACCTATTCATTAACATCTTTTTTTTTGGGACATTCTACAATATTGGTATTAAGTAATATTCTCTTCATAACCTTAGTATCTGAACATATTGCTTTATATTTCAATTCGTATATTTAATGTGATCCGTTAAAACTGTCATAAAGGTAGTGGAATGGTGCTATACTTAACCATTCCATCAACTACATAATGTTAATGATCAAATTAAAGTTACCACTGCAGAAGACTGATTGGCCAGTAATACGCAGTTTAAATTGGCTATATATACCCAATTAAATTAACTATACCCAATCTTTTCTGTTATATTTTAAATTCACTCACATTTAACAAGCATGTTAAATGTAACCAATTATATGATTTGTAATATTATTATATTTATTTTTTTATTAAATTGAAAGCCGAAGGCCATGAAACATTCGTTTCAAGCGACAATCGCTTTGCACTGCAAGCGTCAGCGTTGAGCGTTAAAATCAAATGTCAAATGTTCGATCTTGTAAGGTTAATATTGTTGGAATTTGTAGCGAATCATTTTCAAAATTCATTCAACACTAACGCTTGCAGCGTGAAACAAACGTATCGTGGCCGTCTAGTAAGAAGATAACACAGCGGCATAGTTATAACTCGTTTGAGTGGCGGAAACTTGTCAGTGTATGAGTTGTGACGTCTTGACTGCATCGAATCAAATCATATACAAAAACTTCTACACAACATGAATCCCTGGTAGCGATCGACTACAATGTTGCACCGTTATCGGCAAAATTGCTATGACCGCTGCTTCTTCGCCGGCGGTCAAATGACGCGTGCGATCGGCGAACGGTCCAATCTGAGCCGTTTTATCTCATACTAGCAGACCCGTGCCACTTCACTAGGCATTAAAAATTTTTGGTGTGGTTCTTAATACTAAATGTTAGGGTTTATTAACTAACTGCGGAGGAGAGTTATGCTTTGACATACACATAGTTATGTACACAGTTTATGTTCATACATGCGCGGCGTATATAGGTTAATGTATCATGTATCAACATTTATTTTATTTTGATATCATTATTTGTGTTCATAATGAATATATAACTAAATATTCTGTGAATATTTCAAGCGTCTACCTGTTGCCGTTATGAATATTATTATTTAATTCTTTCTAAGGCACATCGAGAAAAATGATCACGTTTGTTGTATGGGAGCCCCCTTAAATATTTATTATATTTTGCTTTTAGTGTATGTTGTTATAGTGTAAACTTATAAATCATCTGTGAAAGATATTTAGTTTGGACAGACGATACGTAACATTTATTTTAATTTTGGACAAGATTATTTTATCTTCTCAAACGATTGGACATAAAACAATATCCATAAATATAGATTGATAGATACCAGTCAATACACCTGGTATATTTACATATATACCAGACTACACTTATCGAACATAACTAACTAAGTTTATTTGCATATCTTTTATTACTTACATAAGACATTAACTATTGGATTTTTTAATTTATTGAAAAAAGCTAAGAAGTACAGACGATAGAAAATCAAATAAAAAGCACTATATTATTTAATACAAAATGAATAGGCTTATCTAAGTGTAAATTAATACAGGATCTTAAAGTTAAGCTTCTCAAGTGACGTAAAGACTACGCGTAACATAGTAGGATATTTTTTTAAACTGGCGCATATTATCACGTGTATATCGCAGGTACAATTTCCGGTTACGAAAAAATCCTTAACATGCTGTAATGTTTTAGCCCGTAATATATGTCTTGAGTATTTTAGCATTCAGTGTATATTATCATATTTATATATAGACTAGCCGTGCCCGCGTTTTCACCCGCATTAAATAAATGTAGCATGAAATAAATATAACCGAAATTAATAATTTTCTACTAATAATTTTAACTCAATAACATTTTTTAAAGAACACTGATAAGAACGGACCGTACAACTTTAGTTAAATTGTATAATCCTGAACAGATATTTAATTCTTTCTAAGGTACAGGTGAGAGCCATGTTATCGAAAATAAACGAAGGAACCATCTCCCCTTCTCTCCCTTTGGTACTAATACTTGAATTACAAACCTCAAGTTCGTAATTTTTTTATTTTACTCCTTTTAAACATTCAGTTCCTGGATAGGATACAGTATTATTGACGCCCTAAGCTACGACTATGCAATAAATGTCGAGCCCTTTCATTGTGAAAAAAAAACATATATAACAAAAATAAATCCGTCTTCCATGCAACAAAACAGTAAAAAATACTTTAAATATGTGTTGGTTTTTTACATACACAATACATAGTCCCGAAGTCGCTCAATTTAAACTATTAGCTGTATTTCTGCATCATCTGGGTTAAGGAAATCAAATTTCTCATCATATGCCTCGTTTAGGTGGGTACATATTAAAAGTATATAAGCAACAAATACCAAACTCATATGGTTAAAGCAAGCTGTACGCTTGTACGCTGTATATTTTCAGGTACCTTTTTCCATCCATCCATCAGCTTTTCGAGGTCCACTGCTGGACACAGGCCTCCTTTAAATGGCGCCACACTAATGGATTTTTTCCCTTCTGAACCCAACGGTCCTGGTCGGTGGACGACCTGTGCTCTTTTTGCCTAAACGTGGTCGCTCGAGGAAATTTCTTCCCAATCTGTTATCGGTCCTTTAAGCGATATGATCGGTCCATTGCCACTTCAACTTGCTAATTTTGAAAACTATATCGGTAAGCTTAGTTCGCCTACGGATTTCATCGTTGCGTATGAAAATTCCAAGCATAGGCTTCTCCATAGCACGCTGAGAAATTC
>DWTU01000546.1:0-16640 GCA_018251515.1 Cecropterus confusis
ACTACTTTCCATCTGTTCCATTTTTCATTACTTTAAATAAGTAAATAGGAAGTATCAAACGAGAATGCAGCCCACCTGATGGTAAGTGGCTACTGCCGCCAATGAACATCTGAGATCAAAGTCTCATCTAAGATTAGCCACAGATGCGGTGCTACCCCTAAGGACTAAGATGGAATGCCTCGGAAAAGTGTATCTCCCTTATCACACCCTTCAGACCAAAACACAACAGCCTATAACACTGCTGTTATTAGGCAGAAATAGGTGCGGCGGTGGTGCTTGCGGAGTCGAACCACAAAGAGTTCTACCACTTTTAAGAGTTAAAAGATTACGTAATATAATGCATATGGGCTACAGAAACCACTATAAAGTGGATTTTGATTAAATATATACGTTTATAAGATACCACAAACAACACGCATCTCTCGTTGCTTAAAGCCTGATAATTAAGGCCACAAAACAATGAAAAATAAAAGCTCATTTAAGCTCGTTTGAGCTTTTATTTTAACAATGTACTTGTCACAGGTGTTCCTACATACTGTTTGACATCGAATATTTTACTCGTGGAGAATTAATGAGTTTTTTCCTTTTGTATATATGTTACTGTGAATATATGAAATACTAGCTGTTGTCTGCGACTTCGTTTGCGCAGGGTATAATACAAAATAGTGATATACCGAATCCTTAAAATAAATTCACGGATACGGATACGAATACGGATCGTTAGTATCTAACTGTGATTCGGATCTCAACTTAATGTCAGTGCTCGTTACCTTAAACTTAACAATGTTGGGCTACTTTGCAATGATGTGCGCAAATGTAATTAATGATTATTTCGAGTGAACGGAAAAACGATTACTGAGGGCATCTGTGTAAGATAACGTTCACAAAAGTATAATTTAAGTATATACCTACTTTGTATAGTACGTATATATAATTTACAGGTACAATGCGTCAAATATGTGATTCCAAGAAATAAATAATATATTAAATTTTATACCATTATATTTCATTGCTATCTAATCGCTTATATACAGTTACAATTTTGTATATGTAATAAATTTGTAAATAAATTTGTATAAAATCCTTTCGAAATTTTACCTTAACCAGTAACCGATAAGAATACGGATAAAGATATTTCTCCTGCCTCGGAAATCCGCGGATACGGTTACGGATATCCGGCACATCACTAATACAAAACAATACAAACATGCAATCTCTATTAAGAAGTAGAATTTAAAAAAAATCTTATGTGTGCCGTTTAATGAAACTATGATGCAGGTGGAATACATACATACAAACACACATACATATAAATATACATACATACGGTTTAAAAACATTATCCAACTTATGAAGCATTCAGGTAAAAAGATGGAATGAGTAATAATAGAAAATTCTTAATTTTTTAGAATTATTGTGTGTATGTTTCAAACCTCATCAAACTACAAATACAAAATTTAACTTAAAGAAATAAAAAAAAAAGTAAAAAATTTCAATCTGTATAAACCTACCTTGACGTGGTAACATTTAATTGAAATCCATCTACTCTAACAATATTTATAACAGATTTTTAATAATATTTCATTATTTTTATACGGACGTATCCGCGGGGCGCGGCTAGTAATATATTAAGGTTCTTTAATGTGATGAAGCAGGCTACACCTACACAAAAATTTATTTATCACTCATACTGTATTTCCTTCGATGAGTTAAGAAAATTACATAAACATGAAGTTTCCCCTTTCTGTATTCGGCCTTGATTCGATATGATAATAGAAGCAACTGATCCGTGAAAATGACCTGCAAAGGTCATATTGTGAGATATTGGGGAGAAAAATAGAATCGGTTGGCAGCTCGCATAGTATTTTACGCCTGGCCTTGAATATACGTAAATTACCGCAAAAGTTAAGGTATACTTCCGATATTGGCGACCGCAACAGGCAACATCGACCAAGTCGCGCAACTCACAGTTATGTATGAATTAAAATGAAGCATTAAACAACACAAGCGACCACGTCCCCTTCATTCATACTCGAAATACCCTTAGTTTTTCTTTTATTATTTTTTCTGACTGTGGTAGCAACCGAGCATGCAGCATGCCTCCCATGGACTTCGGTAAGCAACTCCAACAAGCTCCTAGCTACAGATGCGTTGCTAGGAGTCCTCGAAAATAAGATGGTCGCCTCATATATAAGTGAGCCGGCAACCACATCTTTTCACTTTTCTTTTCTTAATAATCTGCATATATCCAAGTTCCGAACAGAAAATGTCGGAGCACGGCCGCTCCCCAAGCATGATCACCTAGCCTAGCGGGAGATCTCCCTTTGCCCAAGTGGTGACCCCGACGTGATATGAACCTTTCCTTAAAACGATGATAGTTTACGTTTTCGCCCATTGCATTTGCATTGAAAACGTTTATGTTTCATATTCGGACATACCTTGCAATGTACTTTGCAATGATAGGCAACATGAACAATTATTGTTTTGAGAAAAGGTAATAAACTAGTACTGAGAGAGCAGGTCGCGCGACTCGATCTTAGTATTTTGTCCCGGTCGCTGGTCGCAGTCGCAAACATCGAAATTGTAGCTTTAGAATCATGACAGTAAGTATATAATATATTATTCTGTCTTTTATTTATATTTATTGGTTCGTATGCCACTGCGGTCTCATCTGGTTGGAAAGGCCCAGTCATAATGTAATGTAAGTAATGTTACACAAAATTACAAGATGTTGCTCCAGTGTAGAATAAGAATATATTTTCGTTGATAAATCTGTTAATATTATACAAGGAAGGTAAGTCGCAAGCATGTGGGCGGATATTCATATATTTGATATTATTCTTGTTTGAAACTCGTCATGAATTCTTGTACAAACAAATTGTAAGCAGTAAAAACCAGACACGGCCGTTAAACATTTTAACTTTGAATATTTGTACATCATTCTTAGTTTACAAATATTCTTAAGAATTAAATTTTGTATATCACATAATATGAGCAAATTGTTTTTCTGTATACGTAGTATTTGTAGGGACGTTTAAAGTGTAATTTCATTAAGCCTCGTAACGTTGAGGAGTCCTCGGGTCGTGCTAGCAGTACAATTTTTATTCATGACTTGCTTAGCCCCACGGTTTCAACCATATTTAATGAAAATGTAACATAACTTTAAATTATAATATTTTTTAATGGAATAAATGGGTTTTAACGAAACAAATGCTAAAGGTTAAATCAAAATACGGACATTTATACATTTATTTCAATCTTTACATCAATTCTTTAAATTACATTCAATAGAAAGGGATTATTCTGTATTTTTTTCTAATTTTTGTCTGTTAAAAAATCCATTCACAATATCAAAAGTACTTATAATGAGAAGATTATCACATTTTTAAAACGCGGGGAAAACCGTAGAAGTCAGGTAGTTCAACATAAATAGCACTAACTAGCTAGCACCACTAAATACACTGGTATGTAACTTTAAGGGTGTTTACGTATTTTCATTCCATGTTTCTTAATGGGTTAAGAGCCCTTGAGGCTTCCTCGCATCCGGAAATTCTATGCACATACATAAATTTATGTTGGCGCGGCGAATATGTAGATGTAAGAGGGACCTGAAGAAGTTAATGGAATAAAAATTTACATATGTTTAATGTTCCAGTTAAACGTTAACGTGATACAAATAAGACCTATATTACATACTATTTAAAATACTGATTGCTACTTTATACAATTAATTTGGATAAAATTATGAGATTACTAGTTGAAGTACCCGTGCTTCGCTACGTGACAAAATATTTAGGTTTCACTCGCTAACCGTAGGAGGTACTTGAAGAGTGATTAGAACTTTCCGGTTAGAAAATCTCGGGAAAAAAATTGTTAACCTCGTACATGTCATATCAAATATTAGCTATTTTTTAACCGACTTCAAAACAGGAGGAGGTTCGCAATTCGACTGTTTTTTATGTTTGATACTTGGATACTTTCCAGTGGGTGAACCATTTTGACATTTTTTTTATTTGAAAGCTGGTGCTTCCCGTTTGGTCCCATTTTAATCTGGTTCAGTTCTGACAAGGGCATCCATGCGCAAATCGTTTAAGTCTTCAATTTGCGAATTACGAATAACTTCGCTTCTACCGATCCCATTTTCATGAAACTTGAAATGAGCATTAGGTATTTAGGATGACATGATTTAATGAAAAATTTGACCTTCTACTCCTCGATCCTGATGATGTTATGAATAATTAATTGATTAACGCTGAACTCTGCCTATAAGTATATGAGCGCTGACTTCAGAACTATGCACGGTGTGTGTAAGAAACCAACATATATTGAAATTACTTGTTTCCTTTTTTGTGGTATAAAAGACGGTTTCTATTTTTTTGTAAAAATATGTTATCTGTAACGTAAAGTTCAAAACAGAGAACATCGTTTAGAATGTTGCTACATGCAATATGCAATAGACATCGTTTCAGACATTTATTAATAGCTATCATTAACATGAGGTTAACTATGAGTTGACCAACGATGAATTGACATTATGTTGTGCGCATTCATATTGTATTTATATATAGACTTTAAACAATAAACAGTTCATTAAAAAGTAGAAAAAAATAGTGCAAAGATGTTCTTATATGCTACATTTTTATTCTATATTTTGCCTACTTTGAAAACTTATTAAGAGTTTGTAATGTGTTAACTTTATAATTGCTCCACTGAAATGACGGTTGTCAGAAACGACGGATTTCCATCAAAAATTATCCGAAAGCCAAAACTCTATCGTTGTGAATGGAATTGAGTTGATAAGGGCCATTTTCCATTTGAATGTTTTGATTTCCGACTATTACTTGAACGTGTGTATTTTTTCATATTAGATTTTACATTGAAACTCACTATATTCTTTACGGCGTAAATTTAAAATGGAAGAATACACATCTTTCTGTATATAGGAATTCAATAATTGTCGGAAATCCATACATTTTTCTTCGAGTGTGTGATAAACGGAAAATGGCATGTACGCCTTGCTAGTTGCCTGAAAGCCTGACTCACAATTTTCATGATAAAATATGATATAATAAGAGTAGGTGGATTTTGGTGGATGATAAATCAATCTACGTACAATAACAGACTTTTATTAAAGTAACGATCATGAATGTAAATTAAGATTTGCTAGTTAATAAACGTCGTATTGTCAGGTAATAATTCGTACTCCAATATTCGTACTACTAGCAGAGTGATTAACAGAATTTTTGTTTACCCTCGAGGGTACTTTAAACAAGAATTCTGTTAATCACTCTGCTAGTAGTACGAATATTAAAATTATTACGACAATTACAAATATTTGACGCAAAAATAAAATGATGACTCTTAAGAATCCAGTGAATTACCTTTAGTTATTTTTCGTAGAAGAATAACCGTTGATCTTTATTTTAAAATCTGGTCATTATGTCTTATGCTATGATTAATAGCTTAAGATAATTACTTTCCTTGAAATATCAAGGAGTATTAAAGAAGTTCTCTCATTTTGCACCACTCGTAAATCTATTAAACTTTTAATGTTTCGTGATAAATTTTATAGACTGTAATTACCTCTTTAGCACCAAGATAAATAAATTTAAAACGCTTTACAAAGTTTAAAATTGCTAAAGTGGTTTATTTTTAACTTAAAAAAGACGTGGTTATCATTCCGATTACTCCGCTAACTGTGGAGCGATTTCTATTCTATTTTTTATTTTTGATACAATATAAGTACTGGTGTCTAACGGGCAACTGACGTATTTGTATAAAACATGAATGACATGAATATAAATACCGCCATGTTGAAAAAAACCTCCGGTTAGTAATGTGAGGCGTACAAAGTAAGAATCTGATTGACAAAAAAACTCAAATATCTCAAAAGAATATTACTTATGATATTTCCACACTGAATACGTTTCGGTTTAATAAACTTAGGCTCTTTATTGACACTGTTTAATTACTGATTTTGTCAATCACTGATGCCAAAATAGGTTACATGTTCTTTTTTATCGGCAACCACAATAATTTATTAGAAATAAATGAAGACCACAGCAAGGATTCTTATGAAAATTCTGGTATTCAAATACTACTTCCCATTAATTTAATTAAAATAGCTACAAATACGATTTGGTGAAAATTTTAAATAAGTACTAAGACAGAGTCATCAATTAGGGACAAAATGTTTTTAAAAATATTAAGAATTATATTTCTTCTTTATATTTTATTCTTTATTTTAAAATATACGATTCTTAGTAATTATATAAGAAAGTTATTTGCTTCTCTGTGGATCTTTCACTAATCATTCCAACCGATCCCAGGTGTATTCCCGAAAATAAAAGTCGACCATTTGACTTACCTATCGATACTCGACAGGCGGTAATATTTTAGGTACTTAAAAATTGTTTAGTTGGTAAATTTCTGGTCCATTAATAAAGCTTTTGTGTTCACGCTCGCAGGATGATGGATCGGTGGTAAGTAAATTATCTCGATAGCTTTTACACGAAAAAATTTAAGTTACCTTCACGGAAATTAACTTACAAAACTCTGTAGATTAAATATTGAGATTGCTGTGAAGTACTTAAAAATAGATTGCGAAGTTTAAAAATGCTCCTAAATTATTTTTCTTGTAATTGAACGTTCTCTATTTTATGCCCAGGAAAATGTTATTATTGATACTATTTTGACATTTTCTGGATAAATAAATGCGTATATAATTTCACAAAAACACGTCTCAATATTTATGGTCAATATTTTCAGAAAATTCAATTCATTGTTGAAATTTGTGATTTTATGAATTGTTTGATTCATTCATATGACATAGGATCGGTATTTACTTCACAATAGAGTAGAAAAGTATGTTCCACCATGGTGGTACTCTACGGATCATTATAATGCTGCATTTGCACATTTACATAAATTTCATTGCATAATTCCAGTTAAATAACATTTATTATTGAAACGATCACATTGACAACATCTAATGAAATATTTTCATGAATAAAAAGATGCCTCATTTTTCTTCTTCAACTATTCAACTCATAACTGTCTGTTTAACACAGATTTTTCAAAAAATGTAGAGGTAGGGACGTAGTTCACCTCGCCGGCAAAGACAAGTTTCCATAATATCTTTGGCAATATCAGTTTGAAGAAAACTACTCAGCATGCATTCTTCCTTATCTATAAATTAACATTATATTCAATAACTATTAAGACTGAAATCTGGGTTAAGTGCACAAAGCCACGTTCGCTTTGGTCATAATTACCGGTTATTTAAATCCGCTAAAATAATTTCATATTGTCATGAAATGGAAGAGATAATGCAATTAAATTTCAGAACAGAACAAAAAGCCTAAAAATATAGTTCGCATTTCGTGTTTTATCAACTTACTTTAGTATTGTAAGTGCTAAAATGAACTGATTATAAAAGTATTTCTAAATCATTATAATAATTATCTTATCATAATATTGGATATGATAATATCAATTTATCAATTAACTTATATATAAGTCGACCTTGTCAGACGTCAGAAGTGGCAACGCATCTGTTATCGGCTTTGCATAGAACCCTTGTTCTATGTGGATTTGGTTGCAGATGTCCGTGGGCGGCAAGGCCCACTTATCATCAGATGGACTGCATGCTCTTTGCTACTTAAATGTTATAAAGATAATATTTAGCCATTCAATATACGTCTAAATACTATTAATTACGAATACCCTAGTTTACTCGACCATAGTGCTTCACTTTGAATATTCTTGTAACCCATAGAAATTATTAATTCTGTAGAGCATTTTTATATCTTATTATCATACAAATTTTAACGCGACTTATCATAATAGTCTTATTTATGAGGACCTGTAATATATAAATGTATGGACATGGTCTTAATATAACCTAGTCTTGAGCTCAACAATAAACAATTAAATATAATTTAATTTCTTACACATATCCACAGAAGCCACATTAATAATAATAAATTAATAAAAAGAGGAACAAATAACTTTAAACAAACGTTTATAATACAATTCCAGGAATTCGACATAGTAATGACGAAAGTGAACGGCTCTCTCGGGTTCACGCTTCGAAAGGAAGACCACAGCGCGCTGGGGCACTACGTACGCGCGCTTGTCCGGGAGCCAGCACTCAGCGACGGCAGGATACAACCTGGCGACAGGATCGTTGCGGTAAGGATCTTTTATCAAATTACCCTCTATCGTTCCGCTGGGCAAAGGATTCCCACAAAATGTGCTACAATGACATGCGGTAGGTTAACGTCCTAATCTGAAAGTAATCTATATTTATACTAATATATAAAAATGAGATTGTGTATGTCTGTTTGATACTCAATTACGCTAAAACCACTAAACCGATTTATATGAAATTTTGCATGGATGTAGCTTATTTGTCCGGTCACCACTTTTGATTTCGATATTTTTACTAAGTACTTAAAGATGGCAACTATTTTAGTGAAGTCAGCTTTTAATTTTACCCTTTCATATTGTTTAACTGACACCTTCACATTTAAATTTATTAATGACCCAAGTATGTCAACTAGTAAATAAAAAATAAATCCTAGCATTTTGAAACTAATTTGGCTGTGAAATGTAAAACATTAGTACTTTTTACAACACACTTCTCGAGAATTACGACAAGGGTATTAGCAAAGAACTTACAATATGACTATTTGCCCTACACAGTGCAATGCAAATTTCTTCACAAATAATGTATGATCGGGTTTTACACGTATACCTAACTACTATTAGTATATTTCTCTAACGTATTGTTAGAAAACTTGATAAATTTTATTTAAGGCACCCGACTTCACTGCTCTGGTATGGATCTGGTATGGGTAACATCGTGTTCGAAACGTTTCGTGTGACGGTATTCGGAACATTTGATTTTTTGATTATTATGATAATGGAGCATCTATTTTTTGGTTATTTCCTCTTTGTTAAGTTCACACTGATGAAATCGGTATTTGCTATTAGTTTATAAGTAATCTTAAGGTTTCAATAATAATACATATAAGTTATTCTTCGTTTTCTTGTCTTAGAACTTTTGGTATTACTAGTCCAATGTGGAGACGGATATGAATACTTGGAAAATATTTCTAAGATCATTTCCACGATCGATCCTTGCCCGTACAACATGCAATATGAGATAAATTAACGAAATTAGTGACAAAAGAAACCAGTATGATTCGATCACCCGCTACACATATTTCTAGCGTGAAGCAGTTCTGGATTTCAGAGGAAACCTATGAAGACCGGCTGATAAAAAATCAGATGTCATTTAGCTAGGAATTCCTAATTTAAAAATTGCGTCAAATTGCTCATCGCGATCAAATTATATATCGAACTCGAAAGAAAACGAATTACATTGAAGCCAAATCAACGTGTCACACATGCTCTGGTCCACGTAACACCAATTTATCACTCGAGCGCGTATTAGAACGCTGAGCGCAAATGGATCAGACAGAGTGGAGTCGTTAACCTTATAAACAAATCTCACCTTTAGGAATAAAGTGACAACATTCGTGACGTTGCGCGTTGAGAGAATACTTTTTCACAAATGATCCTTATTCCTGGTGTCTCTAAAAATCGCCCATTTACAACGAAATGAGGAAATAACCTGACATTTACAAATCGATGTTAGATCTAGCAGTATATTCAAGAAAAATGATTGAAGCTAAGACAAATAATGAGTAACCCACCATTATAATATAGTTACTTTTTATTCTGTACCACTTTTAGTACACATTTTTTTTAACACAGCTGATGATTCGATAATTAGTAAATTTGTGCATTTTAGGGCATACTAGCAATTCTAAAAGTAGGGACTAGTATTTGTAGAATACATTTGTTTGTTATCACTCTAAGTAAAACGTTTAATACTTTTTATCTGTAAAGTTGAGGTCTTATTTTAAAGGTATTTAGCCAAGACGATGTCTAATTCTAAAGGTACAATTTACACACAGGTGAACGACACGCCAATGTCAAACGTGCGGCTCCGAAGTGCGGCTGCGGCTGTACCGCGACCACGCCGCGACACCGCTATCACCCATGTCGCCTAAGGAAGAGGGGCCGACAGATTCCGACGCGCCCCTGAACAGGCCTAAACCACCTTTAAGGTTCGTATTTCATAAAAATATCGAACATGTCGCATGCGACGGCGAAAACATTCATACATACTGCGTACCTTAAATCTTTTTTAAAAAACGAATGATATAAGTCGTTTTTTATAAAAATCACTCCTTTAAGTCTTTTTAACATTTTTCGCTATTCTTATACTTTGAGATTTTGCCATGCCTATTTAAAAAATTGACTCTTATTATGACAATTATACATAATATATTACCCTTAGTTCGAGTTCATAAGTTTCCTCAATACAATCTGTATTTTACGTTTACGCCCATACCGTCAACCCATTATTGTCCCACTGCTGGGTCTTTTCTCACTCGGAGAGTTTTGAGAGAATTTCAGGCCATAGTCGTCCGCGCTGACCAAATGCGAATTGGGAGACTTCACACTCCTTTGAGAACTTTTTAAACTCAAATTCTCAAAACTCTCTTAAATTCTCCTGACAATATTTTCCTTTACCGTAAAGCAGCGATAATTAACTTCTAATACGCACATAATTTTAGAAAAATCTGTGGTGCGTGCCTGGGGTTCGACTAATGATTGAGAGGCCGAGTACCAACCATTCGGCTATCAGTGCTGATCGCCCATACTTTTCAATATATATTGCACGTTTTCCATTTCGGCTATACCTTGTGCAAACGTAAACAACTATTGTTTAGAAGAAACTTAATAAACTCGTACTAAGCTCACAGGGTTTGATTGCTCAACCATTTTTACTAAAGTTACATGTTCTTTATATGCACATTCAGTTACTTATATCTTATTAATGTAAAGGTTTTTTTATAAACAGACCAGAAGCAGTATCAATGCTATGCGACCTAGCGGCCCGACGCCTAACGCCAGATGCAGTAGACGGCGCGCGCTCGCCGTGCCTCTCGCCGCGCAAGTACAGGAAACTGACGAAAGACAACAACCATTACGAGACCCCTGGTAAACATTCGTGTCTTCCTCTTTACGGCTCTTACACAACTGGCTTAATTGATATATAGTAAAAACAAACTGGCAGTAAAATTCAACAAAAAAAACTCGGTTATTACAGGAGACTGACAAAAGACAACCATTACGAGACCCCTGGTAAACATTCGAATCTTCCTCTTTACGTGTCTTACAAAACTAGTAGTTGTACTATATATAATAATAAGAACGACTGTTCTTATATAGTACATCCAAACCAGTACTAGTACTAGTAAAAAAACGTCCTACTATTACAGGAAATGACCAAAGACAACAAACATTGCAAGAAACCTAGTAAAAAATCCTCTTTCCCTTACGTCTTTTATTGAATCGATGTCTTATAGTGGACATGTATAGCCAAATCAAACTAGTGGTAAAATCAGAAAAAGAATCTGGCTATTGCAGGGGACTGATGCAAACAAAAACCTTTTCGAACTTCTTTCAACATTATTTTGTCTCTTTGTCCTTACGTCTCGTTCACGGCTGAGATGATTCTAATGTGGACAGCCATATGATGGTAGCGATTTATTTATTGGAAATTAAAACGACATGAAATTCAATTACGTCAAATTCAAGTTTGTCATTCAATTTAGTTATGCAGTAAATATTAATATAATAAATTGTAATTATCGTAAAAATGTTAGCTACAAACAAAAACAATAGATGATAATCATCAATATTAATAAAAATTAAAATAATAGTAATACAGAACAGTAGAATAAATAAAAACTTAAAAAAAGACAAAACTTATAAAAAATTCGAAGCTTAAGAAATACACTTCCTTTTATCTATCGATTTAAAGATTGGAAGTCCCCACATGTTAAAACTACAAAAAATCCTGCTTCCACTATTATAAGAAACTGATGTTAAACAACAACAAACTTTATATTATATAATTTAGTTCTCAATGAGATTGAATGTAACGATGACTGCAATTCACTTAAATATGGAAAGAGAAAATATCTTTTTGCTTTAATGTTTTAAGTATAGTGCACTTATTGGTATTGATTAAACCTATAAATAAAATATGAGATCGTAAATAATCTAAATTGTCCAGTGGATACAGGGTTCGCATAAATTTTGGCTAACAAACCGACGTAATTACCTGCGGTGGCTCTAGCCAGCAGCCGCTATTTACATAACCGATCCAAATTAATATATTATGTTTGCACGTGGGTCATTATGAAGTGAGTGAATGTTAAATTGAAAACAGTTTGTGTTAAATCATGTTTTTTAATATTTAAGTAAGAGTGTCGTAGGGTTGAAGTATCGTAACATATTGAAGTAAGTATGTAATTAATGTGGGAAGACTGAAGTAGGTGGGTTGTACTATTAAATTACCTTGTTATTATTTATTTAAGTACATAAGTTGCTTTTGTAAATAAAACGCATACAGACGCATACACAGCTACAGGTACATACAGCGTGCCGACATGCACACAAACACGCGATGCACTAAGCGAGTAGGTGTTCCACACAGATCCACCAAAGCCCGTTCCGCTAGACGCGAACGGTGCAAACGTTACCGAACCGGCAAGCGCGCAGGGGAGCGAGCCCGCGCGGCGCGGCACGCTCGCCAGCCCCACCGCCCCGCCCACTTGTAGGAAACAAAAGCTGAGCCTGACAGGTGAGACTTGTCGGCTCGCAACCCACAGCTATCGTATCTTGCCTTCTGACTAGACGACTGGAGAATTGTCACGTTATCAATAACTTTGTATCGAAGTCTCGAGCGCCCTCGAACGGAACTTTACAAATAATTGCTCAATATTTATCGGTAGGAAAATGTACTTGTACAAAAAACTTACTTATTAATTTATTTAAAAGGTACAGGAGTCTTACCCGGGGTAATATTTTTGTTGTTTCAAAAACTTCAGTCTGTATTTTAATTAAAGGCAAAACTTCTAAGTAAATGAGAAGTTTATCTATGCAGTCTAGCTTACTTGTCAGACTGTACCGTTTAACGATTTTATGCCATTTGCATTCGACAACATTTTTAAACGTCATATCGTGGCAACCAAAGATGGGGCATCGAAATTATAACAATACGTTGACAAATTCTTCAGTCACTTCTAGTTGCACTTTAATCCATCCGAAGCAAATTGACGGCCTGTCGGATTTGAGCACTTATCCTGCATTCAATACCCATAACCAAACTTACATTCTAGAATTACACTGCCTTAAAATCTATGCAGTGGGTACTATTTTTAAATTTCTCTCGGCTTAGATTTTCCAAATCTACGTAAAGCAATCGTGTAGTGTACCGCAATAATGCTTGGACTTCGCATAATTCCATTATTTAACACAAATAAACAATAGTTTAATTGGTGTATAGGTATTAATATTCCCCGTTTTCGTTAAAATATAATATATGAATAATAATCTTAGAACTATTTGATCCATCAGTACTATTACCGATTCTCCATACTAACTATAACTACCAACTTCTGATTATACTTATCATTTCTTCACAACATACCTAATAATAAGTTATTTTGCGTAATAACACCTGCTTTTAAGCAAATTAAGTGCTAACAATAACACGCTTCATTTCATTGAAATTTCTTCACACATTTTCCCTAGAAAGTGACAAAGCAATGACTAGTGAAATGAAACATATTAGCTGCAAACAATACGAAAGTGTCATACACACTTACATTTTCTAATCACATAGGTTATTTCACATGTTCACACTTACATTTTACACACACATGCCATCACTGATTGATTCGTATTAGAAACCTTCAGATTAAGATATATTAACTAGTTTTAATACATTTTACTAGTTTAACTGAATGTCAATTTATCGTAGCATTGAAATATTTATGTCATAAGTAATTTAACTACCTACTGTATCTTAAATCTCCTTTGATGTAACAGTGAATATGGATAAAATTGTGTATATAGTACATCAGTAATTCTTATTTTTCTCTTTAACGACTTTTGAAGAGCCTCATACACAAAAATATAAATAGATTTCACAACAGTCAGTTTAAATATACTTTATTCCCTGCCACCTAACTAATCTAACCTTAGTTATTATAATTAGTATAGTAAAACTCATAAATATTATTTGTTGTATCAATTAATATTTTTATGACAAAGCAGCTAATAAGTAGCGGCTGAACAAACTCAACAATAGTATTACAAAAAGGTGGTCTCCACAAGATTATTAAGAGTCCCGATTTCGCCAAATTTAAATATGCCACTGTTAGATATGCCACTTCTACTTAATATCTGTTCTGTTTTTTATCAAAACATAACGCATTTAAAACAACCAGTAGGCGTATGTGACTACTTCCATGAAATAAATACATATATGACAATTTTTATATCTATTTCCCTATTGTTTTTTGTTATTTAAATCCTGTCAAAATACAATCATTTTTAGTAATACCTGTATCCATTTTCTTGATTGGTTTAAGTATACTAAAAAACATTTCGGTAAAGGCGTTTTCTCACTAGAATATTTGCTTGTAATGAATCAATCCAAGATTCGGTTTTTAGCATTACATTCCATATTGCCTGACTGACAAGCATTCGCTTGTGACCTATAGTTTGGCATTTTAGAAAGATTCTTCTCATTATTGAATATTTACGTTTTATTGAGCTCGATTCTTCTCACTGACTAATGCTTGAATGATAATGTTCGAATTTGAACTGTTATAAGCAAATGTTGTTGTGGAGGAGCGCTCTAATATAATATATTTGTAGCTCGTACAATACTGCATACTAAGTAATTTACCGCACATACACTACAGTCACATAAATTTCCAGTGCCCCCTCACGGCTACGAACTCAACAACCTCGACAACGAGGCGTTGGACGCCCCAAACGTATACCAAGAGGAAGTTCGGTACGGCGAACCGGCATTCCCAGACTCCGACGAACCAGTGTCGATGCCCGCGGAACTTTCCAGCGACGAACGGTTCAAACACTCGAACCCGGCATACCAGAGCGCTGTACTTACCTCGTCGAGTGAGGCCACCTCGGATACGCACAAGGATGACGGTGAGACATTATCTTTTTTTAGGGTGACGGTGACATGTTTCATCTTTTAAGCGGGTGATGGTGAGGTGTTTTATCTTTCGTAAGAGTTACTGTGGGGTATTTTATATTTTAATATATGTTGACAGTGGCTTTGCTTACACAGGGCAATATCCACTGTTAAGTTTAAATTTCTACATTTAAAATTAGATCTTTTTGAAGCAGAACTACCTAAAAGCCTAAAATGATTCCATGCCTTCATTTCTCGGACTCAGTGCCAGAGAAAGCTTAAAAAGTTAAAATAATTCGTATTTTTATTTGTAATATATAATTTCTATTTACGAACAATGCTTATAATATTAAAAATTTTGTCATGTTAGCACGTGGAAACAATTGGTTGCTTTAAAGAGCTAGAATATTCTCAAAATATCACTTGTATTGGATTGTTGTCTAGGTAACTGCTTAAAAAAATGGAAAGGTGTCGCGTTGTCACCAGATAACGAGCGCAAAGCGAAGATCGAAGTTCCGGCAAAACCTCCGGAGGTAGAACCTGTTCAAGCGGAGACCGTCAATCCTGAACCTGTTGAAGACATAAGCTCTGAACCTACGGTATGATTTAATTTTATGCAATAATGATATAATTTACTATAATAATGATAAAGATTTTATTGTAAAATTGAACCAGTATTCTCTTTAAGTGCATGTAATGGATACAAAGATTGGATACAGATAAACAACTAAATTACATGACGATTGCATTATGATTCCAGTAAACTGGTTAGCTACAATGCCTGCGAATTAATTGGCTGGAGTAAATATGTTTATAAAGCATATCTTGTAGACTATTTGAAGGGTTCATTTACGACGTTTATCAGTGGTATTATTACTTTGTCCTCACTGATACAATATCAAAGATGGCTGGTAGAAAATATCAGATGCGACTATCAGGTGACTCGTTTGCTTCCTAATTCACTTTAAAAAAAGAATCTATATGACTAAATAAATTTGGTATTACCAGATCGTAACAGTGGAGCTGAACCGCGGCTGGAACAGTCGGCTGGGCTTCAGCGTGCAGTCGCACCCGGAGTCCGCGCAGAGCTACATCTCCGCCGTCTACCGCGACAGCGTCGCCGCGCGCGACGGCCGCCTGCGCCCCGGTGACGTCATCCTGCAGGTACACATACACACACGCGCGCGCGAGTGCATTCACACCCGCACACACGCCCGCGCGCGTTTGCTTTCACACACACGCACATGCACGCACGCATGCATTCACACACACACACACACCCGCTCGAGCACATTCACACACGCGCGCGCGCGCGCTCTCTTTCACACGCACACACACACACACACACATACACATTAAACACACACACTAAACAGTGGGGATGGTAAATATCTTTTACATTTGTACATTATATTACAATCTTTTTATTAATGTTGTATTATTATGTACAAACGTTAAGAATCCGAAAGGTATTCGATCTACTTGAGAATTGTCCGGCTAAAGAGAGTACCCTTCGAGGCCCGAATATCCTTGCCTAAACGCC
>DWTU01000547.1:0-16639 GCA_018251515.1 Cecropterus confusis
GTTTTGCGTGATTGTAAATATAACTAGGGTTGTAACGGAGGGCATCTTAGCGGAGGCGGAAGCGGAAGTTAAGAGGTTCACCTCCGCAGATGCGGAGGTTAACGGAGGCGAAGGCGGAGTTTAACCTTCCATAGCACAGTTCACCTCCGCCTACAGTTCTTAAAAAAAGTCAAATAACCGAGATTACACTCTCTTCGTAATTGATTTACCAAAAATCAAAACTAAATACTAAATACATAAAATACATAAAAAAAATCATTGAATTCACAAACAAATGAGCGGTAACCAGTCAAGTAACAAACCAACTTTAAGGAGATAAGTAAATTGAAAGTGTTAATAACGCAGGAATCTGTCAGTTTCAAAATTATTCTTCTCCTTATAATTGGTATATCAGAATTTGCAAGCCTGATCAAAAACTGTAGTAAGATTTGTCTCATTTTGTTGTAACTGAGTTTGCTAACGAATTGCTGATAGTCGGAGCTAAAATTGGTAGGTAATTGAAAAAGTACATTATTGGATTTTTAAAAAGAATAGATGTGTCAGTAGAAGATTTTTTTAATCGAAGTTAAGAAAGCTCTACGTTTATTTAGAAAATGAATTAAAATGAATTGTTCGCTGCTCTGAGCGACGGTTGCACAGTGTAATCAAATATTTTAAATTTTGATTCAATTTTAATCCAAATTCTAGGTACGGAGTTATAGTGCCAATTCTTAAGTTAAATATGATGGAAGAAAAGTCTTTATTTATTTGGACTGTAATTTAAACAATGCAACGACATTACAACAATGTACAAAATTTCATACAGCAGTGTTATGCGCTGTTGTGTTCTGGTCTGAAGGGTGTGGTAAGGGAGACATACTTTTTCGAGGCATTCCATCATGGTCCTCAGCAGTAGCAACGCATCTGTGGCTAACCTTAGGTGAGACATTGATCATATCTACATTTGATCACGGTTATCCATGGGTGGCGGTAGCCACTTACCATCAGGTGGGCGTGCTCGTTTGTTACTTCTATACTATTAAAAAAAAAAAACAGAAGTAGAAAACATGAAGTAAAAATAATGGTAAATGGACATTGATATCTTAATCAACTCCAATTAGGACTGAAGTCCCACCTGGTGCCACTAAGATGTCTTCAATTACTACACCAATAAAATGGAAACAGAAGTATGTAATGCAGTTCTTATAGGTCAGGCATAATACAATGTGATGTCTCAAAAGGCAAAACATGAAAGTTTATTCGAAATCTTCATGCAATTTTGTGATGTGACAGTATATTTTAATTTTGTAAGTCACACCTTGATACATGCATTTCTAAAAAAATTTTCAACCATATAATATGTTATTGTGTTCACTCACTTCTTTTCCACTTTTGAAAATGCTTGTCGAGTTCTCTGAGTGAAAATATATGTTGCTGTCCTTTCTGGCATATGATGCAATAGCCAGGGTCGTGCTTCCAGTATCTACCAAAACATTTAACTGGAAAAATATCAAAATGGTCTTAGCAAAAAAAAAAAAAGAATACAACAAACGTGTATTATGACAACAAATATTAAATTAACAACACAAGCTCCAACCTAGAAAACTTCTCGTCTAGCTAAATTTATAGGTTTTAAGACCCGACTCGAACATTAAACTCTAAAAACCATTTTTTAACTTTTATAGTATTAGTCTTTGCCAGGGATTCCACCTGCTGGGACCTCGTTTACAAGGTTAAAAGTATGAGTTAATACCAATATTATAACTGATCATAAACTCTTGCGAAATTTCATCAAAATCCTATCAGTTGTTTTGGCATGAAAGAGTAATAAACCATCCATTCTCTAACTTTTGGACTTAAATAAAGATTAATTATTATTATTAAGATTTACTTGTTCTAAAATAGTTAGATATCAAAACTAAATTATTATTTTATTTTGCAACAGACAATGTCGCTATGCATGACAATAGTTAGATAATAAGAGTTAGGATAGCAAATTAAAAATAATTCTTATACAGACTTGAGAAGTTGCCAATCAACTACAATACAGAATCAATAATATAAAACAAGTGATGCATGAGGCAATTGTCATTGTTTAAACATAAGTTAAGTGCTATTTATAGTAATATATAGTAAATAATATATATAAATAGTAAAAATATATATATAGTAAATAATGATTTAAAGTAATTTTAATTTTAACATTGTAATAGTTAGTTTTCTATTTCAAATAAATAATTGGGGCAATTTTCCTGCATGTGCATAAACACCGACGTCGAAAATAAACAATAAATAAGTCCTAAATTCAAGTGAAAATTACTTTGCAAATCGTAATTTAAGATTCAGCTTACAACGACATACGCTCAGGGCTTAATGTGGGTATTCATGTGTAAGAGAATTTCTAAGGCTTACCTTCTGTGGAGGGCGGCCTATGTTAATTTCTAACGTGTACGCTCGACCAGCGTCACCATAAAGATTATACTGGTCATAGTGGTCATCATTGTCACCATAACACTCTTTTAAAATCATAAAGCACAAAATCCGAAAACCTAAGTTAACAAAAAACATTGTTTCTTGTAAATTATAGACATATGGTGTTACAAACACATCGAATAGAATTATAGCAAAAAATTATAGAGTACTAATGACTATATCAACATTTTTGAATCACTTATATTTTTGTTTATTACGTTGTTGCTAATTTAGCGTCTGATTCAATTTGCATTTGAAATGAAACAATAATTGATCATGTCAAAGTGTCAACTGTCAAAAAGCATGCACGGCTTTTAAGGTTATAATGTCGTTTTTGTTGAAGGTAAGGATAATGTTTAACTTACAGCCTTTCTTTAATTTTAAGTACTGAAAAATAATAGTGAAGACCAGGGTGACGGAGCGGTCACCATACTGATCAGATAGACATCTGAATGATGAATTTAAATATCTGTTCTGGGTCTGGGTGTTAGTGTATTCGTCGTTGTGTGTACATGATACAGACACAGGAGAAAATCCTAGTGTGAGGCTATGAGTGTAGAAAAAAACCTTAATTATATGTTAAGATAATAAGAAATTAATTTTCATTTGGACGTTGATTAAAAAAATATCAAAAAATTCCTAATGATTTAGACTAAAAATTATTAATCATGAATAATCAATTACTAATCAGAATATATTCCTTTTATATTGTTGCTAACAATATGAGCATTTCTTGTAACTTGTAACATATTATAATCATTTGTAGTCTGTGTAAGCGGTTACTTTTTTTTAAGACATTTTGACATAGAAAAGAGCGCCTATTTTGTTTTGTTATGTTTATGTCAACTGCTTTGTCAATTTCAATTATTAATATTCAACTGAAAAAAATCTGTAATGTTAATTTAATTGATAAGATAATATGAGTCTCTGGGTAGACAAGCATCGTCCGAAGGACCTAATGAAATTAGACTTTCATAAAGATCAAGCTGTTAGATTGAAAAGTCTAGTACAACAAAGTGATTTCCCTCATCTCCTTATATACGGTCCATCAGGAGCCGGTAAAAAAACCAGAATTATGTGTCTACTACGAGAACTATACGGTTCTGGAGCAGAACGTCTAAGGCAAGAAACCATGCATTTTACAACTCCTTCGAACAAGAAAATAGAAATTATGACTGTAAGTAGTAACTACCATATTGAGGTTAATCCGACTGATGTCGGTGTTCATGACCGAGTCGTTATTATGGATTTGGTTAAGAATGTCGCTCAAACACATCAGATCGACTCTTCGGGGCAGCGTGAGTTCAAAGTTGTTATTTTAAACGAGGTCGACGACCTGACGAAGGACGCTCAGCATGCCTTGCGTCGTACTATGGAGAAATATGTAGCTACGTGTCGGCTTATCCTCATAGCGAATTCAATTTCAAGGGTAATTCCAGCAATAAGATCACGTTGCTTAACAATACGCGTTCCAGCACCGACAGAGGTAGAAATCGCAGGGGTTTTACATGCAGTTTGTAAAAAAGAGGGGTTGAGTTTACCATCCGACCTAGCGATGCGAATAGCTACGTGTGCAGACCGTAACCTTCGGCGTGCATTACTCATGTGCGAGGCATGTAAAGTTCAACAATATCCATTTACACCTGATCAAAAGGTTCCCGAGCCAGACTGGCAGCAATATATCAGAGAAACTGCATCAATGATTTTATCAGAACAGTCACCAAAAAAGCTTGGAGAGGTTCGACAGAAGTTGTACGAACTAATAATACATGGAGTGCCTCCTGATATGATTTTTGCTGGCCTACTGAAAGATTTGGTTAAGAACTGTGATATGGCTATGAAATGCGAAGTCGCTAGTTATGCGGCTCAGTTTGAGCATAGAATGAGAATGGGCAATAAGCCTATATTTCATTTAGAAGCGTTTGTTGCAAAGTTTATGGCTATCTACAAGAAATTTATGGAAGAATCGTTGGGTGATGCATTTTGAGAAGTAGTAAAAGAAAGAAAAGAAACGAAAAAGATTTTAAATATTTTGTGATATGTTTTTCATTGGTGTGTTTAATTTTGTAATTATAATAAGTGAAATAAAACAAATGTATCATATAACCAAATTAATTATTATAAATATAATAGTTCCGAACAGGTACTTTGCTGGCAAATAACCTGAAGTTATTAACTATTTCATGCATTAAAGCTATAGTTATTTCATTTGCCATATGGTCTAATATTGATTCCCTTGCAGTTAAGACTTGCTGAATCATGAAGGCTTCTTCAGTGTTATCTGAAACAAGATTCGGTATTAATAATTTGTATAACTTTTTTGCTTATTTGTTAAACATTAAGTATAATTATCTCAGTTGGTTCAAAAAAAAAAAAATTGGTGTTGAAAATATATGCTATAACTAATTGGTTTTCAATGGAACTTTATAGTAATCCCGTAACAGTAAATAGGTAGCCCACCAATTAATAAGTGGTAATCAGTGCCTACAAACAGCTCAAAATATGATAGGAATATTATTTGTGAATAGGCACATTGAGGATTCCATTGCTCTACACTTTAAACTGAATATTTACCATATTATAATGTTGCGAGCGAGCCACTGTGAGATTCAGTAAGATTTAAATATGTCGTACTATTAAATACTAAATAAATCTGTCATAAAATCATAAATATTAAAATATCAATATTTTTAAAGTTATTAAAAAAATGAAATGTCTTGACAATTTTGCCACAAATTTTAGACTAAGTTTGGCTAGTTTTAAAAATTAGCCAATATGCGTACATACATAACTTTAATTTTTCAATTTTTAAAATACTCTAGTTATATTGCATTATTTATTAGTTAGTTTATTGTATTATATACATCTGTTATCAACTCCAGATAAAATTAGATTACTATCTCAAGTTTGTCATAGATCATTGCAACCACTGAGTTCTAATTTGGAATGTGTCATATAAGTAAATCTTCCTTACGACACTCTTCAAAGAAAACTGCACAACTTAACAGCACTGTTATTTTGCAGAATCATGGAATCGAACCACCAAGAATTTTGGTCCACTGGTGCTTGGTGGTAACACACATTACTATGAACATCAGTGGGCCAAAATAACCAGCATAAGACCAGAGTAGGACCAGTGCAAATGTAAACAAATATGGATAGAGGCCTTCTAAACATTAAGATTATATCTTAAAATAGGTGTGTGGGTTATTGGGTGACTTAATGTATATATTTATTGAAATATGCATATGGCTTGCAGCATTTGTCGCCTCTTGCTGAAGGGCTAGTCCAGCATTGATGAACACATAAAGTGTTATTTATTATATGAACTGTAGTTGGTTTAGGTTTCATAAATACTTACCTGCTGATTTAGTGTTATTTTCAACTCTGCTAGAACCTGTGAACAGTGTCAATGAATATATGATAGAAAAGGCGTGCGTAAAGATTTAAAGAGCAGTGATAAGTAGAAGCTTGAAATAGAGAATTATAAAAAAAAAATCATTTTAAATAAACAGGTATATTAATTAAGAGAATGGCGAAAGTTAATGCAATAGTTCCTTTTAAGTAAAGGTGATTAAATAAAAATGAACAGGATTTTAATTACATAATTAGGTAATATTGTTAAAGAAAAGGTAGAAGTATGGAGTATAAAAATGGTATTATGCATATTATCATTGACACATTCTTCCTGGATGAATCAATGATAATATTAAAGACCATATTACAAGCATTTTGTTAAAGTTAAAAAGAATGTTCGTTATGGTATAATACAGTGATTGTGAACTTTATTACCAACTCAGTTGATGTAATAAGGATCTTCCGTAATGACAGTGAAGGATGAAAAAAACAAGTTATACAAATACCACCTTCCTGTGTCAAGGTTGTCACTTGAGTGTGGTGAAGTCCCTCTACAAAAGTGCAATGGCAATGATAAATGAAAAATGTGCCATATACACATAAATACCTACCTGGTTGCAAGAAAAATGTTGGTACTCGGGTATTTCTTACGGCAATTCGCTCTGGTCCGATTATGATATAATCTTCATTGTCATATCCTCTTTGCCCTGATATCGCATACGTGATGTTACTTTCTATTTCATCTGAAAGCAATAAATGCATTTTGTCGCGGTTATGTGGCGTCCTTTGTGCGAAAGCTGTTTAATTTAACTTTTACTTTTATTAAACAAGTTACGTTAAACGACATATGAATAAATTAAATGATTAATTCATAAACCAATTACACTCTTCCAATAGTAAAAGGAGAAAGTAAAAGCCTACTCATTATTATATTTCATGTGTTATCTTCAGACACGTATGACTCAGTGGTTAACAAACCGGTCTGTCGTGAAGACTGCAGAGTTCAATGTTCGACTCCCAATCTTAAATTTAGATATTTACCCGACCGGGATCATTTAGATTCTAAATTTATTCTTATCGAATAAAATGTTTTCAGTGTTTGTGCGTTAATTAATTATAATACCTATTGTTACACTTCATATCAAATCAAAAGCGTTTAATTCTGTATTTCTCAATACGGATCCGTAATCGAAGGTCATTTTGTATCAAAGATTGCTACATTTGTCGAAGATGATTGATTGCATAATTTATTTGGATGTACAACGGTATTTCAAATCTAGATGTTCATGACATTTGAAAAAATAAATAGAATTTTAAAGACAATAATAACTTGGATGTTATATTAAGTTATGTGGGATGATACCCATTTATAATAATGGTTATGTATTAAAATAATAGGACTTTACGATAGGTCAAAACATTGCAGTAAACTTATATATTGCATCAACTATATGTGGCGCACCTACGTATAACGTGGGTTTTAATAGTCAGCACTAACAGTAACGGGGTGAGGCATCACGTCATTCACGTTTAGGTGTAGGCAGAACATAGATAGTCAAGTAAAAATAAACTACCTGTAGACAGTATCTTCTCATGATCAAAGATGTTTAGATTGTAACCTTTTTTAGTTTTTCTAATAGTAAAGTTAGTCTGCCTAGCAAATGCCTATCTTAATTTAAATTAGGTACTTAGATTTATCTATCTAGTTACCTGTCTGTCTATCTGTCTAAAAACTCATTAGGTATTAATTACCTCTGTAACTCACATTAAAAAGTCATGGTCAGTCAAAGAGGAAAATAATATTATAACATTTTAAGGTACATTCGCTAATTTAGTGATAGGTACATTATATAGGAAGGAAAGGCAAAACGGACCAGTAAAAAATCTACGGGTCTGTTTTTCCTGCACATGCGGGTAAAAAGACAACCAAAATATTAGTCATCCAATAATAATTCGATTGAAATCTGATTATTGGACATAGACAATCTTTGATAATTAGAAGAGTTAATTAATTAACATTACACGATTTTTTATGCCCGATTGCCTAATGGCTAGTGTCCGACCGATGTTTTGGCTTCGGCTTCGGCCACCTTCGCCAAAACCTTTAGCTTCGGCCAAAATGGGCCGAAGATTTTACCGAAGCCGAAGATTTCTAGCATAAGAGCAAAAATTGAAAGAACTGTAACGAATGTACGACTTCGCGATGAATATGTTGAAGCTCAGGGTAAACGCCCACTCCTTTGTGGGTTTGGGCCGTCATTTGTGTTTTAAATTCATATTATTTCAAATGGTAGCATCTGTGACAAGTAGCAAAGTAATTTTTATCAGTTCTAGAAGTCGTTTACATATCTACAATCAACATAAATATTTATATAGAAAAGTTACACAAATCGTTAAAATTTTCACCTTTAGCCAATTTGGAACTCAGTTTGTTTAGGTTTTTGAACCTTCGGCTTTGGCCGAAGGTTGTGACGATAGCCGAAATAATCGGCTTCGGCTTCGGCCAAAATTCGACCTTCGGTTGAACACTGCTAATGGCGTAGCGTTCACAGAGGGGGCAATAACCTTAGACGGCACGTTTGGGGGAGGGCAAGATATTTAGATTTGGCGTCCTTTTTTCGTCGTCAAATCGCAAAGACAAGAGTCAAAGAATATTTAGGTTTGGCGACCTTTTTTTGGTTGTCAATTTAAATTTTCTCTTAAATTTTTTCGCCGACTAATATCCCTAAATGAGTGGGCGGCGAATTCAGCTTTGGCCCATTTGTCGTTTATTTCGCCTATTTAATTACAAGTTAGGTAAATAATCACAGTAACGTTAAATTATAGTATGACTACAATTTAGGAATATAGGTACAGAAAGTAGATGATGTCATGTGGTGGTAATGTGTTTTCCCATCTCGAAAGTTAAAGGAAGATTGCAGGTTGATTATCTGCTAAAAATGTTATATAAAACGGGTATTACCAGTGGAGTTAAGGTTATTTAAGATCAAAAGAATAAATATTAAAATCATTTAAAATACTTATCCAGTGGTTTGGGAAATACAAAGTGAGATCTATTATCACGATACATCAATTTCCTTTAATGTACAGCTTCAACTAGTTTAAATGGTTTGTAAGCTTACTATATTTAAAAGTTTGTTGGAAATTTAATATTTTGTTGAATATTATGTCCAATGTCCATACTAAGTAGGTGAATGTACGAGGTCTATACTTGGACCTATCACCTAAAGTTCCTCTATAACTGGTTTATTGAGGAGGCCATGCTTATATATTTTCTCCGGTATTGTTACTATTAATTTTAGAAGACGCGTTTATTTTCATAAAACATTTTTTTTTCGAATTGTGTAGTTGCTGTTGGCCCTATTGGCCTGTACAGCTTCACCGGGTTTTTGTGCTCAGCCGGGACAAGAAGTCCCCGTTGCCGGGTTCCTCAACCTTCCTCCTTCGCTAGAGGCAGGGACGGTTGCGGATCCAGCTAATGCTGGAGTCCTGGCTATCCGCCTCTGGTTAAATGGGAATTGCTGCTGACCCAATCACGCGGGGGTACCTTGTCACGGTTGTGCTGTAACGGGGTCCTCGTTTCCGCCAGCGGGGACGGTGTGTGTAATGTCTATTGTTGTTGAGTGTGTTTGGGGGGCTGGGGAGGGGGTTCCCTTTGCCGAAGGGCAATATCTAAAGTGATCTTATCATCAGTCTAGGACATGTCTGGGGCGTCTGTGTAGAGCCGGTGCATACTTGTCAGGGAAGTAACTGGCTGTCGTAAAACCAGATGTGCATGGTATTTAAATAAAAATAAAACCGGCTAAGTGCAAGTCGGACTCGAGCACGAAAGATTCCGTACCATCTATATAATATATCTATAAAAATACGGTTGTTGTGTAAGGAGGGACCTTAAATATTTATTTTATTCTGTTTTTAATTATAGCGGCAACAAAAATACATCATCTGTGAAAGTTATGTCTAGTTATCACGGTTCATGAGATACAGCCTGGTGACAATTAGAGAGGTTATAGTGTCCCGTTTACATCCTGTGGGAATCCCAATCATCAATATTATTTTGCACGAGTATCTCAAAACAAGTAAGCAAACACAATATCATTTTTTTAAATAAGTACCTGCCTTTATAATTCTCTACACTACTATTTATTTCAAGTATTTCTGGTATTCATAGAGGGTTATTAGAGGTAATAAACCTGACCATAGGACGTGCGTCGTAGTAATTAATGACTTACATAAATCCATTGTAATATGCGCTACAAATGGGTCAATTCTCCCGGCAACACTCATAGTAATTTCACCTGTAACGTGTAAATTGCTTGAAAACTGTACTCCGTTTTTACCACCAACCAAGTTGAACCTGAAATGCAAATATTTTTGTATTTTTTTATAATAAAAAAAATAGGGCAATATAATGTGTTACATATTGTGAATTTAATTATTTATTTTGGAGGTGCTGGGATTTGAACCCAGGACTTTCAGCATGCGAAGCAGACACTCTACCACTGAGTTACACCCCCAATGATAAATTTGACAAAGTATTTGACCAGCTAGGGTTTATACTAACTATGCTAGGGGTTTATTCAAGCGTTTAATTTTAATACATATAGGATTAATTCTAAATAAATCTTATTGAAATTAATATTATTTTTGCTCTTTGATGCAATTTTTATCCTGGCGATTGCGTAGCTACGTTCGGAAATTTATTGCCCGACTGTAGTTAATAGAGGTAAGGTAAGCAGGTAATGTTTTTCGAGCGTATGTATGCATATATGTTTGTATGTATTTCCATTACAAAATTATTTTAATACTTTTACTTGACTATTTTGAAAAAAAAAAACTTATATAAAGGGTAAAATAAAGTAAATTTTAAGCTTGTAAATTGTTTTAAGCAGTCGAGTTTTTTGTTTTAATGTATTTAACAATGTTACAACTTATAAATAGGTATTTCAATAAATTTTAAAACTTACTTCCTCTTGTCAAGTTTACTCCACTTGGCACCCGTAACATTCACATGTCTCATCAAGAAAGACATTTGTTCGTTTGGAAGTGCGATGGTTACACTATTGATTATTATGGGGTCGATTGATTTCATGCCGTGTTTGCCAGTCTCCATAAGTAAAAAGAACGTTCTTAGACCTCGTCGGAGACATTCTATGTGTTCTATTTTGCACGGCGGAAATGGCAAAGGCGTGGTGTCTGAAAAATATGGGCACAAATTATTGAACTATAGTAGGCATATAAATATCGTATAGAATAAACTATTGAAATAAGATTGGATGATAGGTCGGTTAACTGGCATTTTGAGTACCTTAAGTGGGGTAGATAATTTAGTTGGGTAGTTAAGGTGGGTAGATAATTTTGTAGTCACATAGATTAGTTCTCTATCCCCAGTTTTCGAGCCAAAATTTAAGATGGTAATGTATTGTACAAATTACTTCTCTTCAAAGATTATAACCTAAGTATATTCAAATTATATTTTCGGTATTAAATTATTTTTAAATTACATTTTGACGACCCCCGTGGCGGAGCGGTCACCATACCGGTCTGACACGAAGTGGGTCCCGGGTTCGATCCCCGGCCAGGCAGACATCTGAATGATAAGTTTAGATTGCTGTTCTGGGTCTGGTATTTGTGTATTCGTCTTTGTGTGTCCATGGCACCCACGACACAGGAGAAAATCCTATTGTGGCGCAATGAGTGTAGAAAGCGTTTATGTTTACGTTTTATGTTTATTCTTCTTTTATATTTTTACAGATCATAAATTCATATTCTACCGCAATAGAATAATTGCTTTGCAAATTAAACCAATTCGTTATATTCGTCTTACGTAAGGCAATAAAGTTGAAATCCATTCAACTGTCAAGGTTGGCAATGTCAAAATGTCAATATTTTGTTGCAAATTTTGTTTTCGGATTAACTATTTAAAATTTTTGTTTCAATATATAATCATTATTGTTTCAGTACATTCATTGCTTGGTGAAAATACAAAATACCGTGACGAATTCGTGGGCGGAACTTAGTCGTTTTTTAATACAAAAATAAATATTTTGCATTCAAACAAAAACAAATAGATTTAAGTTTTCTCTCTCTGTTTGTTAGTTTTTGTCTAGACTTCGACAGCATTCTTGATTTTCATAAATACTCACTTGCGCATCTAGTCAAGTCTAATAAAGTTTGAGATCAAAAAAGGCTGCGTTTATATCAACAGAAATGTACCCGAGGGCCACGAGACATTCTTTTAGCGCCAAAGCGTCATCGTTAAGCGAATTTCAGCAACATTTGCAGCGAAATATCGTTGCCTTATAATAATGGACTCATATATTTAATATTACGCTCAATGCTATCGTTGGAGCGTAAAGCGATTGACGCTTGAAGCAAAGGTTTCGTGGCAGACGCGTGTTGTATCAGTCACAAACAGAATTTATATTCAAGCGAATATTTCAACGGTCACGTAGCGGCATTTCCGCAACGTTTCTAGTTTTAAGATCATTCCACTTGATGCCATTTCGAGATGTAACCCAGACATTTAAAAAAATAAATAGGTACATGTTTGTTTTAGTGCTTCATTTACACGTCAATTATGGTCATTCAGGAAGTTTGTCTTCGATAATTTTAAGTCTACTTTTAAAAACTAGTCCTGTGGTAATGGCATTGTAATTGCTCATCGGAATACTTGCTGATGCTAGTCAGCGCGTTTTGAATAAGGGGATAGTTCTCATCATTATAACATTGTAACATCAACATTGTAAGATAACAAATTGACATAGGTTTCTTATTGATTGTTGACTTTATCGTTCATTTCGTTTTTTACATTTAGTTACACTTTCAATAAATACTTCAACTTTGATGGTTCACTTGCTAATATATACGAGTAGGTGTATATAATTATGTAGGCACAAAAGATATTACATTGATATGTACAAATTAGAGAAAATACATTTCGGATGATGAAATTCTTAAATGGACTAAAATATAGTACAGGTACCTTAGTGTCTTATTCCATTTACCTAGTAATTAAAAAATACGTAAGTATTTCATATTACGTATGTTACATAGGTACTTAGTTCAAAGAGGAAATAATCTTTAGTAAAAAATATACATATTTTATAGGTTTCCAAATGAAAAGGTGCCAACTACTTGAAAAGGTCACGGTGTTTGCAAAATAAATCTTGCAGACGAGTTGCACAAAACTATTCGTATGAGAAACAGGCAAAGCTTAACGGATTAAGATGCTATCACTTTTCATGTAAGACCAAGTAATTTGTCGAGGTCAGTCTACGAATTAATTTCTAAACTTGCATCAACTTGCAGATTCGTTTTATAAGTATGTAAAATTATTGTACTAATTTTCTTATGCAAAGTATATTTATTTCGAAACCACACAAACATAGATCAACGCGTTGTTATATATAGGTAAGTTAGTAGTTGTTATTGTCGTTTATTGTTCATAAATATTATCAATATTCAATGACACCTTAGATGTTAATTTAGGCTCTTAAAATGTAAGTACCTATTCCCTAGTTTTTATTTTCTTAAAGTTTTATGACGATCTTGACAACAGAGAAAATATAAAGCAGACTTACTTGTTGCTGAGCACATTATTTATGATTTATTCACATGAGTAGTGTCATCATAAGTATAACATACAGAAAAATAAATTAAACTAACTGGTTTAAAGTTATTACTCCTGGGAAATAAGGCTTGTCCCGTATATAGAGTTGGAATGAACAAGTAGGAAAGTGTCATCTGTGTAATACAACGTGGAGGTTATTCCTTTTATTGTGTTTATACCCTGCCTTTTCCGAATTTTTCTTTGCTTAAACAATGTGCATATTTGACGTTGACCCTTTTTAACTCGCACGGAATATTAGATTTTTCTCGCACAAATATTCAACCTTTTTCGCAAGTTCATGGAAAAATAAATACCTAACGTAACCTAGCAGCTTACTGAGTGTAATATGAAATGCCTGCTAAACTCCATATACCCGAAAACTTCCGACTTAGATATGAAAATTATTAATGACAGCTTCTTGTTGAGATCATCCTACGTGCCTTATGTACCTACGGGTTTTCAATTTCCCCTAGGTACGTCAAATGCCTATTTCCGGACTAAAATAGAATATAGCTGTAACTCCTGAAAGTCTAGAAATATTGCGTGAAAATCATGTCAAAATCGACAAATGAGAGTTTCATTTTAGGTACCACGCATTTATAACTACTTGCAATGGGGGATTTACCACAAGGCTGGGGCGGCAAATACAATGCTATCTTGTCTATTCTTTTTCGTCCACAAATTTCTAAGATTTTTTAAACATATCGACCTTTTTACGATGCGGCAAAAATAATTACAATAAGCTCAGTGGCGTAAACTGTGTGGGGCAGTGGACTCCATGAACCTCGGGTGGCACGTCTTGGAGGCGGCAGAATATTTAGATCCAGGGCCCTTCTTTTTCGCTGACGGATTCGCCACGGTTGACTTGATTTCATATAATGACAGTTGACGCCAAATTGAGGCAGCGTGGTGAAGGAGCTTACGAGATTTTCCGAATTATGAGCGAATCGTTCGCAGTAGAGCGAAATAGTAATAAAGGCAGCATGTTTTTATAATATGAAGTATCTATATATTTGTACTTCAATTGTAGTTATATTATTATTCTTCAAAATAAAATGATTTTTATTTATTCCTTGCGTCATTTGAAGTAAGTATCAAAAGTAAAATTTACGTTCACATTTAGAGTTTAAGGCACGTGCAATGTCAGTCTATATTTTTTAACTGAATGTAACAACAGGCGATACTTTAGTTGTTAAGAATAAAATTTCAACACGAGGTCATTAGTACACTAACATTTGCACTTTAAAATTGTAATAACAATAATCAGAGCTTACAAGGTAAATAATTAGGTTTTATCGGACTTTACCTACTTTACTAGAAGATAAAAAAATAAAATCATAATTCCTAGTATAAAAAAAACATTCATTTCTATGACAAATAATGGCTGAAAATAATAAAGAAACATTCGCAATTTCACTATTAATATCGTTTTCAGGTAAAAAAGACAAATTCTATATGCAAATCTCGTGCAGGAGCAAAAACCTAAAAAATGACAATTTTTACAACCTTTGGGAGTTTGTTAAACATATGGGAATTTTACAGCTATTTTTAATTTCTTAATAAGTCTATGTACCTACATATAATTACATTGAAATTACATTAAAGTTATATTCGGCTGTGATGTAACTTTTTTGTTAAGGACATGTCCATCCAACCCGATGGGCAAACATCCCATCGGTTGTCTATGCTGGCAGTTTTTCGCGTAAACAATTGCCTCGTTATACAGCGAGGAAACGATGTTAGCATTTTTGTGCAGGCTAGTTATGTATAGCGTATTTATTTGATAAATATTTTTTTATTAATTATATCTACGTTTAACGTAGATTTTTTTATTCATGTTTAGTTTTAATTATCCGTGGATAAAGAATGAAATTTAAAATAATATACATTGTAAATAGTGTCTAATTTATTTTTTTATAAATTACAAAATATTGCAGAAAAATATACTTACACATTGGTTCATAGTTCCTGAACTGAAGGTACTGGCCTTCACAGAATACGTTTGAAAATGCCACCACACTAAGCATACATATTATAATGGGTCGTACGGAACCAAAAGCCATCTTGCGTATCTACACTACTAAGTTCAAGAAAAACGACCGTTCGGTCGCTCGACATTTATATATACTGCCTTTATTTTTTCAAAAAGAATAAACCGGCTTTCGCTAATAAGAGCTGTCTTTTGGACGACGGCACACGTTCAACTTTATATTCGCGACTCTGTTCATATTTTTTTTGCAAAATCGGTGAGTAGATTTGTACATTAGATAGGGATAAGCTATTAATTTATCAATTAGACACTTTTTTATGAGATATTGTATGATGTTAGTATTGATCACATACGCAAAAATATAAAATTTCGATATGTGTTCGGGAAATATTTTAATTTATCTTTTTATTATATACGTTACGATGACAATTACAATATAGTTGTGTATATGATATCGTTTTTTTCTGAAGGGAACGGTCTTGACGAGATGAAACTTGCAGGTTTGTGGCCACTATGGCCGTAAAGGTTTTCGAGTTCCATCTCGTAAGCTCATTTTGTAGGGGTGGATCTAAGAAAGGAATGTCTTTCTAAGTTTTTGCTAAAAGCCAATCTAAAGATTCAAAATTGTTATTTGGTCTCAGACACTACCTGCGAGAAGTATTAGTAAATATCGCGTATCGTACACGATATGTATATTGTTTTCCGGCATCGATAACAGATGCGACTGGTCGCTGGAATTACCCGAAATATAATGTGAGCTATCACCCTAATCATGTGTCAGTGGAATATGTGATTCGTGTTGTGATTCACTAATAACCTTAATTCACTTTTGAAGCTATATTGCATTTTTTGGGCTTACCCTTTACCTTGACGGCAATTGATATGGTTTTGTACAGGATAAAACTAATTGGAACTGTGGGCACACCTAAATCTTTTCAAAAGATTTTTTTATGTATGTGTGTGTATTTTTTTAATGAACACCAGGATTTTCTGTAAGATTTCACCTATAAAATAGTCTTTTTTACAAATATATCTTGCCATGAAATATGTATGATGAAGTAATGTATAAAAGTAAGACAGCGTCAGTGATGTACAAGACACTATACAAAGTATCTGGAGTACAAACTGCATGATAATTTTAATTTAGATCAAGTTTCGGATACAAAATACTTTCTGGAATATTATTTGAAATACTAAATGCAAAAAACGTATGTTTCAAATACCTTTTA
>DWTU01000548.1:0-16636 GCA_018251515.1 Cecropterus confusis
AAATGGCTACATAAACTTATAGTAATAATGTATTTTAGAATGAACCATTATGACCTGAAATGGTCACATACATTACTTTTTTTTATCAGACTGAAGTAGCAAACGAGCTTGCAGTCCACCCAATGGTCACTGTCGCCCATGGACATCTGTAAGCAACTTCATACAGAACAAGTGTTCTATTTGAAGTTGCATTGCGATCACAGATGCGTTGCTACTCCCGAGGACTAAGATGATCGCCTCAAATACAAGTAAACCGGAAACCACACCTTTCCCTTTAATTAAAGTTATATTATAGTAATTAAACGTTGGTTCCGGGGCTGTTAACCGCGTTTAGTTTTGTATGCTTGACCAATAATCCGTATTTCTGCCTATCTGCAACGATGTTGTACGGTGTGTCAGTCTTAAGGATTTAGTTAATGCAAGAGACTACAGTACAACAGTAGGAATTGAATGAATTGCAAGCAATATCTGTTAGTTAAAGATAAAATTTGTCATTTCTACTTGAAAGTAAGCCACGCGACCACGCGTTATATATAAGTACGCAAATACATAGAATACATTAGCCACGTTTGAATATCTGCACGTGTTCTGGACCTAATTAAACATGTATACAGATAAGAACATCTGGCTTCGTGCATATGTGCGATGTATCTACATTATGATAGGAAAATTTTATATTGTTAGGAGATTATACTATAAAGAGTTAGTGACTAAAATCCTGTTGATAATCCTGAGAATATGACGCAAAATCAGTAGTATTGGATTGCATGTGGTAAGAATTGGCTTATTTGAAAAAAAGGATTGAATGACACGTATGTAGACGTTCATATGTAAACCTATTAAATAATATACATGTTTTATTGTTTTGAAGTAGGAAGAAAGCATTCACTCTACCTTTTAACAAGTAACAACTGCCACCATTGGACATCTGTAGCCAATTTCATACAGAATATGGGTTCTACCAGAAGCTGATCACAGATATGTATGTGTTTATGTACTTTGTATGGTTTGTTTGAATTGTTATTTGCGCAGCTTCATGAATACTGAAGCGCCAATAAAGTGAAAAAATAATTTTATGCATTAAACACATACATTTTCTACAAATAATATTTTTTAAAAGCTTCGTCGGTGTTGAGTATTAATTTCAACGGTATTAATATAACTTTCAAATTTACGAAATATTAAAATCTAGCCGGGTATAGATTTTATTAATTGGAAACAAATTACGAATTGGGAGAGTTTCAATTTTAACTCAATAAACGAGTGATATCGGAACATTAGATAAGTTTAATAAATCAGAACTGTTTTGAAGTTAATTGATGTTGATTGTTTTTTATCTTAGAAATATCACAAGTTTGTTTTATTTACTATTTGTTGTTACTCGACAGAGATATTATATTCTCTACATCGTTGGTATTGAAGTATATATAGGTGTGCGACACGAATACGACACGATATTTATACGTTACGATTCACACCTTCCTGATAAATACATGTTATTTTTTTTTGCTTTCGAATTTGCATATCACGGGAAATGCATGACTTAATGATTATAATGCTCGTTATTGATTGATAAGGAGCGTAGGGCACACACCTATTAGATTTATTTATGAAACCACATGATTTTAAATATACTGGATTAATCTATAATATATCATTTATTGGATTCACAAACACAACAGATGCATATAATGTACAGTATATTGGATATCCAACTCGATTAGGGAAATTTCTTCGAAATTGCCATAGCGGGATTATTAACTTTATTATTAACCCATTCATTCTGTCCACATGGAACTGGTACTACGACATGATAGTAATTTAATTATGATGATAGATGGTCGTTTAATTTTAATTAACACATGATTTGTATAAAGTAATTATAGTTTTTAAAATTGACTGCGCATCAACCCGAGGCCACTACTGATCTATACATATATAAAAAATAATCCTATTTCCTTCGGCCAAGGCATCTCAAGTGATCGTCTGGACAGGTTTAACTTGTAATATTTTTGTTGTGGTTATTGTTGTCATAAGAAGGTTTTTATAAATGAAAAAAATAAGAAAACTTCTCAGAAAATTAAAATGATTATTTTCATTTTCTGAGAAATTTTCCTAACCAACCAACGATAATTTTTAGTCTTACCAATTCGAAATCAAAATTTATAGTTGAGACAGAACATAGTCTGTCCGGTCAGCTAGTATTAATATAAATAATATGAATTGTATTATAGTTACGGCGTACAACATAAAAAGCGTGATTCGTTTCAACTGTCCTGGTTTGTCGTTTTGTTGAAGAGATTCTTAATGAGGTGGTAAGGGCCTCATTACCAGCTGGTAAGGTCACTACTGGAAGCTGTACAAAGGTCGATTCTATTGTGTTGTTGTAATTTAAACCCGAATAAATTGCTGAAATATTAGTACAAAGGGACTGCTTACATTCTGCCCGTGATACAAACGAAGTTCAAAAGCGTCCGGCTACACAAGAGGTCTTTTAAAGGAACGTTTTGTAAAATATTGAGAACGAGTTTCCGCTCGTGATTCCAACAACGAATGATGTTTGATTTACAAAAATTTCTATGTAATGTACCATATGATTAAACGTGTTCACTTATAACTATTAAATAATTCTCAACTAGAAGTCTTCAAACTGATCTGTTTTGATCTTAGAGTCCTTCACGACGAAGTTTTTATTAAGGAAAGGTGGAACACCTAATGTGGTTGTTTATGATGACCACTCATTAGTTTATTTGTAAGTCAGAAAGCAAAGAAACGAGAATTAACGGTTTTTAAGTCACTTAAAAACAGATAATATTGCGCAACTATTTGGAAGCCTTGCGCTACTTTGTAGTATAAAACTCGAATAAAAGTGTTTTAGGAATAATCTCAGACGCCACGAAAGAATCTAGAGCAACAAATGTGGACACAAAAAGGCTTTGTGTTACACAACTACAAACTAATGCGTTTTAATTAAGTGAGTACAAAACGAAGAGTTTAATTACATATGTATGTATTCCGACCTAATTTTGAGTTGTTTGTTATAATATTCTAAGGCAATTATAGGCAAGCTATATACCTACCCAAAACTACAGGTAAAAGCTAGTACACGATTGCAGTTTTTTTTTATATGTTACCTTACCTTTTTAATCAGCTTCATGAGTACTTTACTTTTATACCTACTAAATTTCATGAAAATGAATATGAAATTTAGTTGAATTGTCTAAAAGTGAATATTGTAAAGATGTGAAAATCCTTTGTATATAAAGTTTTATGTTCATTTTATATATATATTTTTTTAAGTTTATTACAATTATATTGCTGCTCGTCAAAAATGAAGACATTTCGAATAATATGAATTTCAAATACAACTGACGAAGCAAGGAGACACCGGAATGTGCGCTTACCTCTAAATATCACTATCTTTATTGCCGTGTCGTGCATTCGCAACAAATCCTATAATTTTGGCGCTTACTAGATATCCTCGGCCCATTTTGGCCGAAGCCGAAGGTTTGACCGAAGGAGTATATTTTGGCCGAAAGTGGCCGAAGTCGAAGCTTCGGTCGTGGGCACTAAACATAATTAGTTAGAAATTTTCTCTCTAGTAGAACTAATATAACCTGAATCTTTGTTTAATAATCATAAATCGTAGCTAAAATTAATTAACACAAATTTTGGATGAACAATAACTTTAAATCAAATTGAATACAGGTCCAGAACTATAGGGCATAATTGCAAATGTATTTAGATAAATTATTTTTAAGAGTTTACGAACGTATGCTTTTATTTGTAGTAAAAGTACTCTTAGCCCTTTGCGCTCCCTTACCACACCCTTCAGGCCAGAACACAGCAGCGCATAACACTGCGGTTATTAGGCAGAAATAGGTGTGGCAGTGGTGCTTCTCTAGTCGAACCACAAAGAGTTCTACCATCTTCCAATCTTACAAGGAGGTAAACAACATACAACCATGTTCGGTGTAATAATACTATATTACTAGCTAAACGGAACTCAAAGTACAGGAATTTAATAAGGTTAGGTTCAACTCAACATCTACGAGAGCCGATAGTAATTTTACTTAATTATTATATGTATGTCTTTATGTAATTTTACTTAATATAATAATGAAAATTAAGTAGTAACTAAAATTTAAATACCTTTTAATAATTATATTTCATCTAGCTAACGTCCAGTTACAATATGTATGTACTAAGTGTATTATGGAAAAATATTTTTAATGACTCTTTTGCCTGCTTTATATTCCGGAGAGTCGTATTGAATATTTTGAGGGATTTAGTATAATCTATTCCCTGAAATATTTTAGGTGAGGATAAAATAAAATTTTTTAGCAGTGAGAATTCCAAATGAAATTAAAATGACATATTTCATAATGTTTGAACAGTTTGGACAGTTGAATTTTATACGAAATTCGGGGAATCCAATGAATTTCAATATAACCGTTTTAGTTAAATGACAGCAAGATAAAAGATCTAAGTTGTATGTGCGCAATTTATTTGAGAAGATATTTATGGTGCGTGTAGTGCACACGAATAGTTAATTAGGCACAACGGTTGGATCTTTATTAGACTAAGTAATTGGTGTTGTATGTAATTATTTTAAAAATATCAAAAATATTTTAATTTTTGACTGGAAGATTATCCGCATAGATAATCTTCTAGACTACTGAATTCATTTTAACGTAACTTTTAAGAGTATAACAATACTATTAACTATAAAATACCTAGGGTTTGTAAGGTGAAGGCTATGTTCATAAATAATAAATTAAGAAACAAATACCCGAGTGCGTAAATATGAACTGAATAAATGTGCACAACTGTACATTCAAATTAGAAAAATTAGTGTTCACAGACGTGATCACTTATATATGATCGACTTCAGATAAGACCCCTCTTCTATATGAACTTGCTTACAGATGTCCGTGGGCGGTAGTAACCACTTACCACCAGATGGACTACATGCTCGTTTGCTACTTTAATCAATAAAAAAATAGATATATTTCTACTACAGTGGCATAAATAATACACCTGTCTATAAAACTTCTGAGACATAACGTGCCTTATGTGTTAAGGTACCATTAAACCTTTTAGGATGTCAAAGATAGCATTTTCGAAGAAGTAAACAAACATGCATACGTGCATACGCTCGAAAAATATTACCCATGTCTGAATGATGGGCTAATATTTTATAGGTAGGCCTTGAAAAGCAGACAATGATGACGGAGATGATAACGAATATTAATTTCCGTAAATAATGAATTCCTAATATTTTGTACACCTTGTGAAGTTTTGACCTTTACAGTTTATGCATCCTATATCGGTATTCTAAATTGGTAGTGATAACTGTACAAGGCTTAGTTAGCGAAACATATTTTTTGAAACAACTAATTAATTAAAAGCATAATTATTATGGTTATGAATAATGCTTCGAATTATTTAGTTTAATTATAAGGTTTCATGTAATATTCAACTTTATGATATTAGTTTGTTGGTCAATTGACAATTTCGTTTCCAAATAAACATATCAAAAATCATAACCCTCCTTTCGCTTCGCCGTAGTTGGGTAAAAATACACTTTAACACACATAACTCTTTCCCATAAAACGAAAAATCTCCAGTAATTTTGAAAATATGCATCTTTTACTTTGGATTACTTACTGTGACAATCATTGCAACTATACTTACAAAGGATTATTAATTAATTGTTATTACACCGAACATGTCTTCGAGCTTTAGATGAAATATAATAATTAACATTTATGAACTCGAGGCATTTTTGTGTCAGACAATCTTTTTCTCAACTCAGTAGATCCACCGTTACTTCAAATCTTGAACATAATAATGAGAAACACTTGAATCTGTTTCAATAGAGTGCCTGTATTCATTATAATTGATCATACTTTATTTCTATGTCTCTCTAATAAGAGAATTGTTAAGTCTCAAGTTGTATTGTAATCTTCTGTCGGGTTGATTACAGTTGTCCGTGGCCATTGCCATGGCCACTCACTATCAGGTGGATTGCATGATCTTTTACCATCACCATAAGCTGTAATCAGTATCCATAACCTTTTGAGAACTGATTCATCGTCTGAGCTCATCGTTTAATACTAGCTGTATTTTGGATTTGTCTAAAGAGGTAAATCCAAAGATCAAACCATAATGAAAGATCGATTCTAAACTAAGGTGAGTTTGACCTGAACTCGATGAAGGTAAACTTATTAGTGTTCCCATTAAATTGACAACAAACTGGCTAAAATTTAATCCTGCAGCATCATGTCAAACTAAATTTTGCGGAGTTAGTTTTAAGATCGCACATAATTTCTAATAACATGCCTAATATTGTTCATCAAAATCTAGATAGGTTTGATGAACAATCTACAAGTTTGATAGACTAATTCAACTACATCAATTTAATATAGCAACTCCCTTCGTGAATGTTAGTAATAACATTGGATGGCATCGAACTTTAGAAATTTTGCATAACTTACTCGACTCTAGATTGTAGTCCTCAGCCAAGAAAGTAAACTAGCTGGGTGACTGAGGTCGACTACAACAGATGCGTCCTGAGAAGTAAATCTGACGCTTTCCTAAGTACCTCCGACTCTCCTACTATACCCTTCGAATTAAAACAAAGCTATTATTATGGAGAAATAGATAAGACGGTGCCGCCGCCGGAGCGGAACCAGTAATAGTTTAAGTGCTGCAAATTGAACTGTTGAACAAAACATTGCTCTATTACTTTTTATTATTTACACAACACACATGTATAAATTAAAACTTTACAAAAACATGTGAGATCCATGGACTCATAGTTATACTGTATTTAAGTTTAAAGAAATAAATATTTTTCGATATAAAATCAACTTATTGTTCACGTAGTAGAGCCAGTGTAGTTCGACAGGGTGGTACCACCGCCGCACCTATTTCTAACGCAAAGCAGTTCCTGCGTTTCGCTGGAAGGGTGTTGTTGCCGGATCATTTGTATTTGACGCCAACATCTTAGTCCTCTAGAGTAGTAAGGCATTTGTGATCGACATCAGCTAGAAAACCTGTTCTTTATCATATTATGTTGCTTACAGATGTCCATGAGCGCCACGGACCACTTTTCATCAGGTGGAATGCATGCTCGTTTGCTACTTGTCTGATAAAGAAATAACAGTAGGAGGGGTTTTATCATGACTTAAATATATTCTAACTATAAGTTTCAATCTATATTCCTATTGTAGGAAATAAATAAATCTATTTAAGCGTTTAGGCACGTAAAAACACTTATGTACCTATCATTGGCAAACCTACTTCACATGTCTTTTACAATAATTTTAGTCGATTACTCATAACAGTTAATTACTCAACTTAACATATAACTGAAACACATCTAAATACTAATTTACTTACTTGTGAATGTTCATAATGTGGCATGACGACAAGGCTTTGAAGTTTGTACTTCAGTTACCGCGAAAGTTGGTCGGAACCTACGTCTACAAGAGCTTTGCTTCTTATCGTTTGGTATCGTGGAATAAACGTGTCTTACACGCTTCTAGTTAATAACTTCGTATTATACACTCGTCTACGTATATTAAACCGATACGATATTCATGTTTGATTGATCATTGCATGAATGTAGAGCTAGAGCCATGGAATGAAAAAACATCCACTAATAACGTATTTTTTAATATTTAATCGCTAAGGAGGTATGACAGGATTTAATTTTTTGTATTATATTTGACGTAGGAAGTCGCGGGCGATAACTAGTCGGATATAATACGTTTTATCCAGTACTGGATAGGTATACTCCGATCAGAACAAGAAGAGTTTTAAGCCACAGCTTCAGTAACTCTGCAACTCAGTAACTCAAATGCAGAGCAGTGGTAAACTTCACAAAAATGCGAAAACCTTATACAGTACTCAGACACGTTTTAACATAATGGTTATCTTCAACGTTGAAACAAGTGACTTGCTAAAATCTAATTTGCGCCTAAGATTCAAATCCAAACAACTCGAATCTCCTGTTGAAATAAATACCACTGAGCTAGTCCACCATAATTTAACTGAAGCGCAATTACTCATATGAGTTATTTAAATATGCTCTGTTCAAATTAATTTTTATATATATTTAGAACAATGTGAGCTTACTGGGTTGTCCAATCTAATTCTGTTTGTTTTGTTTAGCCCATTAATGTAAGGATACTTTTGTTCTTCAATTCTATGATATTATAAATTTGAAATATTTTGTGCCAACACGATATTATTAGATTTTTTCATATTCTTGTACGAATGTATGAGATACGAGTGTATAAATATAAGAGGCATCATATGTTAGATATGCCAATATTGTAATAACTTCCTACTCTACGCTTCCGTGTGATTCAGAACAGTGAATCATTGAATTCCATACCAGGAATCTACGCTCCAATAGTTTATTTTAAATAGATTATTCGTAACCATTTGCATATCTTACGATTTTACTCAGAATTCTCCGAGGTAAGAATAAGCATATCTACTGTATTGAAAATGTAGGAGTATGCCTCGCAATAAGTTTGATACATAATACACAATCTATACATATAAATAAAATGGAAGTGTGTTTGTAAAATCAAAAAAGCGGCTCTATATCAAATGCGTATGGAAGTATATACGATAATGATAACAAAATTCAATTACAAAAAAATTTGTCTGTAATCTCTGAAATCGCTGGACCGATTTCAACGGGACTTTCACTGTTGGAAAGCTGATGTTTTCAGGCGTAATTTAGGCTACTTTATTTTAGAGAATCTAACCAAATTAGGTTTTCGCACAAAAACTGAAAACTGCGCGCGCTCTACGCGCATGCAGCCACCGTCACTGCCGCTTAACAGCTGCTATCAATCCTGTCTGAAATAATGCTATAATGTTAAAATTGTACAAGGTCTACAATTTTAGCTGTATGTGAAGTTACATTTTTAAACGCAAGTATAACCGCGGGGCGCAGCTTGTATATACATATATTCGTAAGTCAGTCGGGATCCACTCTAATTCTCCGAAAGGCAAGAATTGTTTCACGAAGAAATAATAGAAATATGTTTAATCATAATCTGGTACTGGTTCACCTTCAAAACCAAATATTCTGGTTCTACCTTTTTTCAGACATAGTTTGATAATTATTCAATAATGATTTTATTACAACAGTAGTCTAAAAGAGTTGCTAAGTAATATATATATACACAAATTTAAATTTTATCACTCAAAAACAGTTCCAATGACGAAAGTCTTTTCAAAACAAAGTGCTAAAGAAACTCGTAATTTCTCAAAAAAGGTTAACGTTTATATAGCTTCCTATTTAATCAAATATCAGAAAAAAAAATAATGTGTAGAGAGGTAAGAGCCAAGGCGTTAAATTTTTATTATTCTGAAACGTTGATGGCTGTTGCTGTGGGCGGGAAAGAAATGTATTTGAATAATACAGAGTCGCTGTTGAGTATGAGCCTTTATGTTCTAAGCCTAATATTTTATGTACAATTTTAGTACAACAAATATTTTCGCATTATATTGAAATGAGTTTAGACAAGATAATACTTCGTGGTTCTCTTACGACGATACTACCGCCATACCCCGTTACTACCTGATGTGATGGCGCTGCTGTATGATAAGCTTAGTGGGATAAACATAGGCATACTTATGTGTAGAGAACCTTAAACCCATTCACAATTTATATAGAAGATAATTGTGTATTTATTTAAATGAAAACATTTCATTTCATATTTAAACAAACACGTTGAATATGTAAAAATGTTACATAACATTTCAAGAAAGCAACCTCGTATCTCATTTCAATTTCAATTAAGTTCCTACATTGAATTCCACTCGCTCAGTCTCTATTTGACTGTAATGAAATTTTCAAATTATTATGGAAGCTATTCACGAAATACGTGAGCTTTTGTTACTAAATTGAAATGATTATAATGAATGCAATATGTTAATTATGTAATATTTATGAAAAGGTAGTGATATTTCTTAACGAATTTAGTTTTATGAAAACTCTTGATGTTCTAATCATCTTCAATCTCTGAAAGTAGAGGTGCGGTATGCAATTGATTGTCGGGTTTCGTATCAAAAGAGTAAAAACGAAATCCTAGTACTAAGTTTCCACTGTCTGCTCGTCAGTCACAGTCACAGTTACTTGAATTTAAATCGCAATAAAATAACTTTTATTATTAAAAAAAAGAAACCCCAAAATCAAGGAAATACTTAAAAATGATGGGGCCCCGTACCCGAAATTGATAATTGTCTGCGTTTTCGATCTATGAGTATCGTCAACCCATTATTGTCCATTGCTAGACACGGGTTTTCTCGGAGATTGAGAAAGTTTCAGGCCATAGTTCACCACGCTGGCCAAGTGCGAATTGATAGACTTCACATACCTCTGAGAACTTTTTTAAAGAACTCTCAGGTCTGTAGGCTTCCTTACGATGTTTTCCTTCACCGTAAAACAGTGATAATTGACTTCTAATACGAACATAATTTTAGAAAAATCACACATAAATGCGGTTTTTAAATTATTTTTGCCAATATATTTCGATCCTATTGGACATGGATCGATAATGGACATGGAGAATTATCGCTTTATAAATATTTTACATTAAACTTCATTAAACCAGTATATTGCTTTTACGTATTACTGATAAATAATAATAATGGGTATTTCAATCTTCGAATTAAATAATTAAAAGTTAATTAATATTTGAGAGCCGAACCACAGATACTATGGACCACCCCTGTATTCTACGGGGTACCTACCATATACTGGTTCTGAACGCATGAAGAATATCCATATGAATTTTTGACCTTAGAAGATTGTATGTGTGAAATATTTCTGTAATAATATATTCTTATATATAACGGAGTATGAGTAGGTTTAGTTACACTTAAGTTTAAAATATCTTTTATACAAACACAGTATTCTACGGTCTATTATTATTTAAAACATTAAATCCCCGAGGCAAATTGGCGTGTACATTTCCATTGAAGAGAAAAAAATTATCGCCTTATTCACGAAAGTAAAAAGTTTTTCGCATTAATTAACACCGCAAGTACATTTTGCAAGTATAATTACTTGCGAAAGTCCTTAAATAAGTAGTAATGATTTCATTCACTTGTGTATTTTTCATAAATAATGAATAATAATTATGTAACTATTGCTCTTGGACATCTGTAATCAGTCCCAGATAAGATTAGAATTTTAGATGAGGTTAGCCGTACAATGCAACCCGGATTGTATCTGCAGTGTAGGGTATACACCGCATATATTAGGTAGAAATAAGTGTGGTGGACCGGAGAAGTAATACAAATAGTACCATATTAAAAAAACATTTCTATTCTAAAAATATAGAAAAACATTTACGCCCTTTAACGGAGCAATATTCTCTAAAAGAAAGTTTAAAAAATATAGCGGTAAATATACATATGAAATTACTATACAGTAATTTATCTAACTTAATTTAAAGGGAATAGTTCCCATTTATGAAGTCATCGGCAAGCTGAGGTTATGCCTTGTGACCATTCGATTTATTAAGTCAATAGCTCGTAAATCACGTACACGAAGTATGTCGAATTCGCAATCCTTGTATAATAGCTTCGGCTGGCCATATACGAATAAGTCGCTACCCAAATAGATTCGACTACTCGGTACTCTTCGTATTACGACGTCCATAGTAATCTTATATCTCAGAAACTGCTCACAAGAGCCATCGATTACAAGTGCTCGTTTGAACTCAACGTCCTTAAGTTAAAGTGCAAGTTCCTCTGCGATACAGAAGTGCTCTACTCTCTGTGAATTTCTCAACGGAACTGCCTACGAGTGTTTATTCTGTACGTAGGTTCATTTAATTGCATCTGGTCAGTGCACGTGCGAGTGACGAAAATAAACGACTGATGGAAACGAGGGCCCCGCTTATTGGTTTTTAAACATCTTACACTACATCCGGGTTTAAATAAGTAATGACCGTTAATAACTCCGTGGTAATCATTTCTTACTTCCGTTTCTGAGATAAATATGAATCTCAAATGCGCGTTGAAATTAAAATATATGCAAACAGTTCATTTTTTGGTTTATGTTATTTCGGGTTTTAGCTGTAATGTATATTTAGATGTGGAATTCTATGGTCTGCCTCACAATTTGTAACTGCTGTATGTACTCTTTGCGCTATTATATTAAAGTGCAGCTTCTGCGATGTGCGATATGTGAGACTAGAGAATTGTAAACAGTCCGCCAAATATAGAAATAACGAATCCATATACATGAAGCTGTTTTCAACTAACACGAGAGTTCTACCACCTTGAAGGTGGTAAAACTCTTTGTGGATCGACTGCGTATTCGAGTTTGACATATTTGCAAGGTTGCCTTTAAAAATATAGTGGAAAGTAATTTGAAGTAAAATTAAATATATACTTAATTATTGAAAATAATTATAAGCATGTATTTTGATATCAAGCATCTTATTTTATCTATGTTGGATGTTATTTTATTTGTCACTTTGAAATCTGGTGTTTTGAATTGACAAAGTATCTTGTTTTTGGAGATTTTTAATACACTATGACCACCACCAAACCAGTTTCAACTGATTTTATTTTCGAAGAAAGATCTTATGAGTATATTTCCATGCGGCGTTTACGTTTTAGTTTTAGGCAATTTAGGACGTAACTATTTATCAGTACGGAACCTCGTGTGTCATAGTGAATCAATCCTTAGAGTTGAATGTACATGTCTGGCATAGCGCCACGGGAAATGCTGCTACCATAAGCAGCATGACCCTATTGGAATGGCAATGAGTTTTTCTATTTAAAGTGGTTTACGCTCTACCCATACAACTATTATTGTTTATGTGCATGGACAGCTTGATATACATATAATATACGTACTGTATTCTAGTATGAAAGTTATATTGAGTAATGATTCTTGATTTGTTCGTCGACCAAGCAAATAGCTAAATGTGTTTTTGTAACAGCTCTGATGTTCTTGTATCCTAGAATCTTACTGAAAGTATACATACAATACACACAACAGGTGGTAGAACCAGTGTAGTTCGGCCGGGGAGGTACCACTGCCACACCTATTTCTAACGTGAAGCAGTTCTTGCGTTTTGTTGGAGGGGTGTGGTTGCCGACTCATTTCCATCTTAGTCCTCAGGCGTAGCGACGCATCTGTGGTTGACTTTAGATAGAACCCCTGTTCTAGATGAAGTTGTTTACAGATTTCCATGAGAGGCACTTATCATCAGGTGGACTGCATACTCGTTTGCTATTTAAATCTGATAATAATAAAAAAAAACACGAATGAAAAAATGATCTTTATACAATTTTAATTGAAGATCAGACGCATGTATCGTGGATAAGCCCTTTTATTTCCCTATAACTAGAAACTGTAGAAACTTGATTGGCCACAGGAACTTTTTCCTACTTTTTACTACGTTCGTTTTAACTCATTCTTAAAGAGTTTGAAATAGTCTCATGCTGCAATGAGTGGATATAAAAATGTTTTCAATAAAATTTAACTTTATAAATTATAACGAACATTCGGCTGTCTAATGTCGAGTGTCATAAATTAAATATAAACCTGTTAATTATTATTATTATAAAACTGACATGTTTATATTTATTGCACCTAATACTAGCTTGGCTAGCATCTGGCTTTTTAAGGTCTGATCTTAAGAAGCCAGATAATAGTAGCGGATGAGTGCAGCAGACCACCATACATTGTAGCACAACTTAGGAGTGGCCTACGTCCAGCAGTGTGACGAAACAGGTTGAAGATAATGATTTTTTTCAAAAATACAAATACAAATAAATACAAATCGTTTATTTGGAATTATTTTACAAAAATCAAATCTCACATTCACCATTTTTAGTGTGCAAATTATTTTTGGTTATAATTAATTACATTAAGATTCTCAAGCATTATTCCGATATTAATTTAAATTACTTACTTATGTCTACATATATATTCTTACATTAAATTACATAAGTTACAAGAGATAATAAATATAATATCATCTAATTCTATTTATGTCAGTTAATATCAATATCTCACCCCCAAAAATTCTTTTATTGAATAAATTCATTTTTCTGATAGCCAGTGATGAACATGGTTTTTGAATTTTAACAATTGTAATCTCTTTAAGTCGTCAGGGAGTCTGTTATAAATCTTGACATGCATGTGGTATGCGTTCCTTGATCGCATAGCGGTTGTCCTAATTGACAGACAAAGTTTTTGGGATGTCATATTATAGTAGTAGCAAACGGACTTGCATTCTATACGATAGTAAGTGACCACTGGCGCTATGGATAATTGTAATAAATATGCTATGGATTATGTATATGGCGCTAATTATGATAAATGCCAGATAAGATTAGAATCCAGCTTGGGCTCAACTACGGATGCGTTGCTACCTCCGAGGATTAAGTCGGAACATGTCGGATAAGTATGTCTCCCCTGCTACACCAGAATACCACATCGCTTAACTTTATCTTATAAGGCAGAAGTAAGTGTGGAGGTGGTGCTGCCGGAGTCGAACAAAGCAGAGACCAACAAGCCTTCAATGCCACAATGCCATTTGAATTTCCTTATTTACCACTACTCGTGCAACGAGCACAGGGTATTAACTTCTATTAAATACATAAATATTTTTAACTTATTATTAGTACCTACGTAATGATTTAAATTTTGAAGCATCAATCATTCCAGTTTGTATATTTTTTGTCAGCCAAATTTATTATTGTCGCGCAGAAGCTCTGATTAATTTCCTTTGTTGCTATTACTCAGCGCCCGAGGATAGTCGCTCGTCAAAATTTCTTACAACTTGAGTTGTTGTAACTTTTATTGAATGTTGTAATATACATATTTGCATATTTAGGACAAAAATATAATTTATTTAGATGGTGTTGCTATACATTCCATCTACCATTTTTGAGACGCACCAAAATGATGTAAATGTTGTCCCTAAGTGGAAAGAAACGATAAACTTTTAGGGAAAATTTAAGGGAATAATGCGAGAAGATACGTCCTAAAGGAAAGATGTACGTTATAATCCGCTCTCTTTTTATTGGTTTTCTATTTGATTATTAATTTAGAATTAAAATCAGTAAATAGGTGATAATCTGATAGAAGATTCGTAGCACCTATGAGCCAGATTTGAAAGATATACATATATATATAAAGATATATTTTGGCGATTTTAGGTAGATAGGTTTTTTGTTTTAATGATTATCGAAATGTTTTAGCAGCATTTATTGTAAATATTTTTATTTTGTGATTTGTAATTGTAGAAAAGATGGAAACTATTTCCGTTCTCCTTGTAACGCCACACGGTTTTTTGTGAACTTACATAGTTACACGTTTGATCTACGTTTTTCGTTCAGTAGTTATATTATAATTATATTATGTGGCCATGACACACATTCACTTCTTCATTGTAAATATTATTTAGTTACTCATTGTTATCAAATGTTTATATGCTTCATAATGTCTTATTGTACCGTTAAAATGGAAATATACACAGAAACTGGGAATAGTGTGATATTTGATGACATTATATCATAGCCTATTATTATTGAGGGCTAAAAAAAGTGAATTCTCTGTGAGAACTAACAGGCTGGTGCTCTTCATTGTTCACTAATAACTGAGCAAAAATATTAGACATTAGTATCTTGTTTAATACGTGATATGCAATACAAGTGAAATTTCACAGACATACTATGATGCTCTAATCAATTCGATGTAAAAAACAATACCATGCCATGAAATAAGACATAGATTGAAAATAAAAATAAAGTAGAGAATTAATTCGTTCTAACGGGGTCACCGGGTGTAACGATCTGTGTTCAAGCAATTTTTGGTTTTATTTATTGACGAATACTTAATATTTTTTTATTTCCAATTTATTACTATTTATAACATAGTACAAAAATCCAAATTCAAATTAAAATCTTCATAGGATCTGAAGTTGTACCATTTTATATTTTGGAAAAAGGACGCTGCATGATTTTGACTGATTCGCTTATTTGTAAAAACAAACAAACAGCACTTTAATCCTTAAAGTATGGAATGACCTAGAATCAGTTGAAAATATTGAAAAATGACTGTACTAATTCAATTCAACGATCCAAACACCCGTATATTTTAACTGCTGTATTTTAGTCCTCACTTTATCAATCAATTTATGCAAAAAAAAGGTAGTTATGAGGACTGCCAACAGAAGTGAAAACTTAAAAAGAAAATCATCTCAAAATAATTTACTTAAAATAAGTTTTTTTACAGACACATATAATTATAGAAGAAGACAAAATAGTGTGTATAAATTGTACACAGTCTTATCCGAGGGGTTGATGGGTATGTTCTGTGAACATACCCTTCAAGCGTCAGCGTTGAGCCTTAAAAACGTTAAATATACGTGCTCTTTACGAAATTTTGGTACAAGTTGTAGCGAAATTTCACCAAAACCATACCGAACCAAAATCAGTTGGCGACGCTCACCGTGTGTTTTGTGACTTAAGATAGTCCATTAGCTACTATCGCTTGTGCGACAGTGATAGGCCATGAAACATTCGCTAGGCACTAGGCCTATACGAAATAAATACATATCATTTCTAGTTC
>DWTU01000549.1:0-16631 GCA_018251515.1 Cecropterus confusis
GAAATCTAAACTCATCATTCAGATGTCTGTCTGGCCGTGGATCGAACCCAGAACCCACAGCGCGTCAGACCGGCATGGTGACAGCTCCGCCACACGGGTCGTCTATTCAATGTGCATATATATATTTTAATGTGTGTAGCGTGTCTTGCCAAATAAGAGCCCCGTTGGCTCGCATGCTTGAATGATTTTTTTCCATGGTAAAGACGAGAAGGTACAAAAAATACAACTAAAATATATATGAATGAACTTATTATATAGAAAGGACTTCTTACCGGTTCTTCTCAGTTGAGGTCGTGTTCCGAACCGGTGGTAGTGTAATATAAAATATTGTAACTGTCAATTTATATGTGCTTCCGTAGGCCTATGCAAACAAGGATAGTTGTTTTATTACATTTAATTGATTAAACTAAAAATATATAAAAATATGTTTCATAGAAACCACTAATTTATTGTGAATATTTTTTTGGAGGATGTTTACACTAACAAAAAAAACTTATTTCTTCTTAGTATACGTCACTTATTATTCTATCCTACAACTTAAATTACCCTTGTATACTCTATAAGGTCTGGTTCTTAAATATTAAAACCTTTCAACATGTAACTTTATTATGAACATCCGGATTCTACATTGTACATCATAATAAGAAAATGTGAACAAATCGAGTGTGTAGCTGGCTTCTCGTCGGAAAATCTGTCGGAAAATAATCGAGAGAAGAGTATCGAGTGGTGGCGGAAATTGCGCCATTTGACGCCATTTTAAAAGGTGTCGAGGCTCCGGCGATCGGCGCGCCGTGTATACCTTTAAATAAGTATTATTTATTTGTTGTTGTAAGTTGTGTATGCTAATTCACTGTACACCAATTGATTCAGAATATGTAGTTAAAAATATAGAAATCACTTTTATACTTGCGAGGAAGATAGTTAAGAAGAAATTGTATCTATCCCATCTGAGACTCTTTGAGGGAAATGTCATTAGGATTTGTTTCTCGTATTTTCAGCTATAGATTACACTTCCCTTGTCGAAGGAAATGAATAAAGAATTTATCCAGGCGATTGTAACGTCTTTAGACACCAAGCGCAGTCACAACACCCCTATCTAAGGGTTCATGCTTGATTAGATCTTTAGTCAATATACTCCGATAAATATAGCATTTCAATTCCTAGGAATCGTTGTTACTTATGTTTCATTGAGTCACAGTGTTTTTAAAAGTAGTACCAATTTGTATTAATATAATAGAAATGAAAAATCATTTTTTATCAGAGTTTTGGAATATTACAAAGTGCTATTTAGGTAGGTACAATTTTTGTAGTTATTAAAGCACATGACTAGGAATATATTATAATGGCTACCCTGACTATTAGCTACTCTACACTCGGATAAATCGCGACAGTTATTTCATGCGTCGATAAATAATTGTCCATAATAACACATCTCATAAAGGACTGTGTCTGACACCCACGTGCCAATCTGGCTATACCATTGGACACGGTTCAGTGGGTTTGTTTGTATGTTATTTGCACATTTTCATGCACCCGTGACAAGTAGTAATCGTTAATGCGCGCGTTACATTTTAACAAAATCCTAGATGACATATACTGGTTTCAAACCTTAAAATGAACATTATGTGGATTCCGATTTCGCGTAAACATTCATACGATCTAACTAACGATCGCCGTTTTTAGAGCAAATATTGCCATCAAACTTACAGTTTACCTTTTGAACCACGGATTTTTAGTTGAATGACAACGGGCGCGTGGATACGTAATAATCAAATATTGTCACCAGGCGTGTGCACGTGTCACTACAATGGTACACTCAATCAACGACACACCGCTGAAACGCTCAGCCTCAAAAATTTCATAGCCTTACGTTTAGGAATGCTATACATAAAAAATGGAAGAAAAAACATCGGGGCGGGCGGCAGGCCTACCTGACCCGCCACCCTCCACCCGCGTACGTACATCGGCTACTTTTTCATCTGTTTGGCTCAGCTGAGGCAGGATATTAATGAATTTCCTCGCCGTAGCAGCGCGTGATTAGTTCGTTAATTTGATTAGGTTGCTCCTCCGGATCGCAGGCCGCTATTGTCCGCGGTTTTCCTGCCCGCGATGGACGCCGCGCTTTGTTTACCCTCCCGAGCCTTGTTAGCGTCGCACTCTAACCGCTGGAATAATTAGTGACGCGCTCAAGATACGCCGCTCGACTCTAATATAATACAATACATACCTCAAGATGACTCTCCAGGTGTCGGCGGTAGCGTCCTATTTAGACTATGGAGATCTATGACGCTCGATAATGAAACGACCAGTTGTGAAGAATCATTGTATCGCGAAATACGAAATGCAATTCAAATGTCATCTTTACCCGCATTATGCAATGGTAAAGATGACATTTGAAAGTAGATACATCAAACATCAATCAAGAACATCATCAAACAGACCTCAGAAGCAATCCCTCCAACACTGGAACGGTAGTGTCCCTGTCGCGCGTCTTATTGGGAGTTAATTTAATGCATAGGCACATACAAATCGTATCGTTTATATATATATATATATATGTGTGTGTGTGTGTGTGTATTCGATACACAAGTAGTTCATTTCTGACTAATTGGTAAACCAATATTTTTTTCATTCTTTGCGCAAATTAATCATAAAGCTAAATTTAATAGTCCGTATCTGGGGCAAAACTTACACGTTAAAATTGAAAGTTTCCATTATTCCAATATGGTCTTAAAAATCGATACTTTAATACTTTGTGCCATTAAAAGGCACTTTTACTGCTTAATCCATTTATGCGTTACGCGACGCAGTTTCACGAGGTACATTTCTTTACGCCACTAAGCGACCAATTAAGAGATGTACGCCCGCCCGCAAAAGTCCCTCAAGAGAAATATGTGTACGTAACAAAAATTTATTATTGAAATGAGAAGGAGAATGGGTTTCCATTTCCGAGTGACGGCTTGACCTGCGCGTTGTACGCGGCCACGTTGCATTTCGGTAGGATTTTTATGGCCCTCCCATGAAGGGAGCAAGCGGACCGTTGAGTGAGATATAAATCAACCTCATATTGTGATTTAGCAAACCTCGTTATTGTAACAATACCCCATATTTACATATAAAACATTATTTTTGAGGCTTATTTATCGTTCCTTGTAATCCAATATGTTTCGATTCGTGTAAATAGTGGTACTGCGGGTACTCTGCATTAATTTATAACGGATTCAATTCTTTTTGTTCCGTTTCTTATTTTATTGTTCGCGGTTTCCTGCCTACGGTCCGGGTTTAAAACGACTGGTGAATACACCATTACGTGGAGCAAAATTACGATGTTTTAGTAGGTTTATGGCGATAATATGTAAATTATATTAGCCCGTTTAGCGAAATTTCGAGGTATGTACGTGGTTATATGTAACCTTATAATATGTACAATTTTATTCAAAAAATATTCGAAAATTTTTCATATTTTGTAAGAGGTTGTTTTTTTTAAATAAATTGTCATGTAAAGTATGTACCTACTATCACATTACTTTTTTCTTTGGTATACAACCATTAAATAACCAGTACTCAATATAAAATAAAGGTTACTATAGAAAACTGAATAATTTATATACTACAAGTTTCTCTTATTTTCATATTGCTTGATTTTCTTTTTTTTCTCCTACTACCGGCAATGTTTATTATGGGAATTATATTAAATAACAGTGTCCCAAAGTATTAAAATAATTTTAATTCTACTACCACATTGGCGTAAACGCATCATTATTCTACTTTCTATCACTTTACTTCCATCAATATTCAACAAGATATTAGATCCGCCGTACCAAAGATTTGGATTATGTTATATGAATTGATAGATCATATGTAACGTGTAGTATTTTTCCGCCGGTATCGGTCTCTCCCCTAAACTGCCCGTCAACCCAAACCGAAACATAATTTGGGACAGGATGAATTTGTATAACAATAAAAAATGAATGATGCCATCTGTCGAGACGCTGTATGCGACAACCACCGCTGGGACCGTTACGTAGAGGTGATAATAGTATATGCCTTCAATATGGCCCGAAATGTTTTGGGTTCCCGTTTTTTATTAATTACCCATCGGCCACCTGTTATTTGAAACCAATAATTACTTTACGTTACGGGCCGCGTAATTGAGATATTCCGATGCCTACTCTGTTATTGCTTAATTTTTTTTAATTGTTTTCAATTCTAGTTAGGAATTTAGTACGCATCTACGTAATGGCGGACGAACAATGGGTCTCCCGCTGAAATTTGTTGTTATTAAAAATGCTTTAATTTATAACTACGGAGAACAAAAGCATTACTGCCGCCACTCGCTACAAATTCGCCAAAGCACCTGCCATTATTTTTTCACTTCAAACTTTTTAAACGAAGCTTTTCACTCCGTACCAGCCTCAATTAAAACTATTCCACGTATGTTGTTTAATGTGTTTACAGAATACAAAATAAACTTTTATTCTTCATTTGGAATGGTGACTTAATTTCTCGTTGCTTTTTGTCCTTTAATTGTTTCGTTATAAGTATGTTTTACACTGCGCATTCCACCGAATGAGATATATTTAGACTGCATTTTTATATGTGATACTGATACTGTGATACTACATACTGATAGGAGTTGATAATTATATATCAAGTCTTAGAAGAAGCACTATGCATGACACGACGCAATATTATTATTTCTGTAAGTAGGCACGTGGTATTACGCGTCGATCCGGGCCATGCTCCCCCGCGAGTGTCCGAAATGAAAAATTCACCGCAAATCTGTAGCGTTTCTATATTTGTCTTTACATTATGCCGACGACACGCGGCGACCTCCGAGTCTTAAATATAAATAACGGCCGAATGTATGTGTGTGCGTTCGCGATTTGTATATTTACAATGCAGGAATAACATTTACAAGCGCAGCGAACAATACGAACGATTTGAGACCGTTGCGCACTGCAAAAACTCAGCTAGTTTATGCGATATTACCGTAGCACATACTAAGTTCTAGAACTGCCAGCAATTTTCGTAGCCACCAAACTAAATCATTGTCTAATTGATCGATAACGTTCGTATTACGTTTTTGTAGAAACATATCAAGTAAATTGTCACGAAATTGTAAAAATATAATCAACATTGATTTTATTCCTTTATACGTAAAATGCTGTCATTACATTGTGTTTTCAACTGAAAATAATGACATATTAACCTCCCCTTTTTTTAATAATAATATGCATATCGTTCCCAAATAACCCTCTAAACTATGAACCGGACTGCGCGCAGTAATCGAATCGCCGCAACTCGACTACGTGACGCGTAACTGCTAGAAAATCTATTTAGCGACACGCGATAGCACGGATAACTAATACTAAACGGACAGTTGAATACCAAATGACCCTAGTCACTCCTCTAGCCCAATTTACCGGCCCAACTTTATACCTAATTAACCGGATATTTTAATGGCCAATTTTGCCTAACTATTTTTTGTTTCGCTGCACGCTTATTGGATCTCCATGATGAGGAGGGTTTACATGTAGGAAGGGTTAAAAGGATTTTGTATTGGTCAGCGATGTTTGATTCATGTTAAAGTCAATATTGAACATAACGGTACTGGACATACTGACGTCATCTGCGACTACACTTTCCTATATATAAAATCAAAGTGTACGTCTGTAATTTAAAAATAAATCATCATAATAATAAGGGCTGTTGCACGTTGATAACAATATATGATGATATATCAATCATATCGATCATTATCGATCGGATCGTGATTTACTGAGTACTTCCGTAGAAAAAGAAGGACTTTAAAACGAGTAACACTTTCCCTGAAAAGGGTGGAATTAATAAGTCTAGTAGAGGGTAGGTACAAGCTCGTAAGTGATAGTTGCCTTACAAAAATACACAATTAGACTTATTTAGACTTCTGAACAAGCTCCTTGAGTCCAAACTTTCATAAGCCACCGCATCAAAATTGAAGATAATTTCGACGAAGTAATTATACGTAAGTTGAGAACGGCAGCATTAATTAAGCTGATAATAATAGCGTTGCATCCTACATTGTAGGAATAATTATATACATGATTAAGGAGATCTAACAGCAGTCTTACATTATTAGACATATCGAATTGATTAGCCTACCGGTAGATTAATATTCAATTATTACTTCCGAACTGACGTTGAAAATGGTCTCGATATTACCAGGTATTCCCATCTGTGATATGAACAAATGGAGTAAGTAATCTAATGTTTGTGGGATTTGTTTAGTTAATCTTTTGAACGGTATATCAAGTTAAGTGTTTAATAAAATCGGTTCATAGAAGGGTGACCGCTTAACGATCAATCGAACCAAATCGTTGTCTTCGGTAACTGTTTATTAAGTTATTCCATTACTTCAGACAGACGGATTTCCGTATATCTCCAATAATCCGCAAGTATGGTAATTTCTTTGTTATAACAGAGACCTATGGTCGATACTTGTACGTGAATAATTTCCAGGCAAGTCTAGTCTACGAGTCCTATTGTTAAATTTGAACGTTCTGTCGCGCGCGACGCCACTGCATCTGCACGGCCCCGTCACTCCACAAAACAGATAAATTTGAAATGTTAAACACATGGGCGAGATGAACGTCACTGCATCCAATGCATGTGTAATGCGCACTATTTTACTTTCAAATTATATAACGCAATAAATTTTAATAATGTATATATAAATATAAATATAAGAATACATATATTCTAGTTATGTTTACAATGGTGCGATGTGCATCACATGCATGAGCCACTTATGCTTCGACCTATATAAGTTTACATGTTAATATATCATCATTACAGCGCATCCCGCAACAAAATCGCGGCGTGATCGCGCGCAGTGTGTCATTGCCTTATACATTAAATGCATGAAATATGCTCTGATTTGAAACAATGGGAAAATATACACATAATAACATCAATGAATAACAATGGAGTATAAATTATCATTTAAACTGTTGTATATTTTTAAAATATTATAGCCCTTGTGTTTTGTACAAAACATAAGCGAAGCGTATAATTTGTTCGGTCGAACATTGGTTAATGGTGAAGGAACACGAGAGTCGCGGAACATATTAGGCACACGTCGCTCCTCGGTTGTAATATGATTGTTTTATTACACATATTTGTTAAGTGCTACACAAAAAAGAGTCTGTACGGAATGACTACATTCGCATATAGTGTCACTAACTTTGAACTATTGTCGAAAAGCACACTTTCGGAGCTATATAATGATATAGGCGATATCTTTTTTACATCTTAGATAAGGCGTATAGAGTAAAGAAAAAAGTAGCAACCCGGAATGAGACCACCTTTATGATACGTCAAATCTTTCTGGTGCTGGAGATCTTTAATCAATTAGAATAAATATGTCTGTCTCAAAACGCGACCAATACGACATAAACTCTATTGCCAACCCGCTATATGAGATAACATGTTCACATATGGATATGGCAGTGGTACAGTGTACTCTAACCACTAAGAGATCGAACTTCCAAGCTGAATTTTACTGTTAACATAACGTATAATTATTAAAGCGTTTTCATATGAACTAATTTCAACAGGGGACTTATAAAAATGTCGCCAAACCTATTTTCGAGGAAATCGCGATATATAAAATTAGTGACAGTTATATCTTATGAACTTTTTAAATTAAATCGATCAGAATTCCTCGTATATTCGTGGTAAAACGTTACAAAACAATTTATCACAAACTAGAAAAAACACATACAACACTAGAAAATGCACATTTTTGGGTTATGATAATTAACCTAGTCACAATAGATTTTACAATTAAAAATAAATTGACAAAAGCAGACCGTAAGTGGTAGCAAACTGTACTTGCAAGTGAAGCTTGAGCTCTCTGTAGTCTTATAGAGCAATATATTTTTAAACGTTCTTCTAAATAATCAGTGTATCAGTATAATATTATTTACTAAAAGTTGTAACTTTCGAAGCCGCCCGCCCGACTTCAGTATTATTTGTAATTAAAATGTATTCTTTTCAATAACAAATAATATTTATTAATATGGAAAAAAGTGACAAATTTAAAGTAGCAACTTTTCTTCAATCGGTTAATCAGGTAAGACAATTAGGAAATTTTACAAATACATGTATGTATTTTAAATAAATCCTTGAAAACTATTTATAGGTGCCATATTGTAATAACGTAAACATAATGAATAAAGTGAATCACAAATCACATCAAACACAGAATAAATTTCTTTTGTAGTTCCAGCTTATTGAGAGCATCAGTTAGTTTCGACAGTGGCCATTTAAACAAATATAAAACCCCGTCCGTACGCGGCCACCTGTTGATCCAACGAATAGAGATACCGAAATAAACGCGATGTGATTGGTTCATACATACTCTATGTGCCGTCATACTGGCGTATTTTTAACAATAAAGCCTTCCTAGGAAACCTATATTAAGTTAATAGGTGGGCGTGTACCTCAGCACTATGGCAATAATATATCGCTGGCAGCAGTCGCTTATCAAAACTAGGGTTGGCAATACACTTTCCAATTACCTAATGAATTAATAACGGATAAATGCTGTTTGTTCGTCATATGATCGATGTATTGCGTAATAAATAACCGTTATTTAGTCCTCGTTGCAAACTATTCATTAGAGAATTGTAGGGATTGTTTGACATTTATTCCATTACTCGAGTATATTACCGGTGCCTAAATTAAAGTATTGGACGAACTTATAGAACAACTGTACCACGAAACCGTAATTGTGGAAACTATTCGTCGGAGAATAATGACACGGCAATGTTCCATTCAAGAGAGAACGAAGTTAAATATAGAAATATAAAATCTTCACTTTCAATTTCACCGCACCCGCGTTTACCCATTACTCTAATTATTCTCCCAACTATTTTTAACGGAACTAGCGGACGGAAAACAAAAACGCGAATCTGAGGCAAGTCGACAAAAAGCTTTAATAGACCACTTGTTTGATTTCCGCTGATGTAATTTTTAATCGTAGGATCCCAAAAGATTAGATCGAATTTCAATTACACATTGTAGAAAAAAAAAAATTACAAAGTATATTATTTTTTAAACAAAGTGTAATTGGAATTCGATGTAATCTTTAAGACCGACCTATTTCTAGCGTGAAGCAGCTCTTGCGTTTCGTTGGAAGGGTGTGGTTGCCGGCTCACATATCTAGTCCTCAGGAATAGCAACGCATCTCTGATCGACTTCAGAACAGACCCCTGTTCTATATGAAGTTGCTTACAGATGTCCATGGGCGGCAGTTACCACTTATCATCAGATGGACTGCATGCTCGTTTGCTACTCTGATCAATAAAAAAAATAACTTTTTAAGATTTAAGTATTTAAGACCGATTAAAGGATGAAAACGCTTAGGGGAACGTTCCATCCTAAGATAACTTGCACTGGTGAAAGTGACTAAAGGCCAGGTTAAGTTTAATGAATGTGGAAAATGATATATATTTGTAGCACTAGTTTTTCTAGTTATATATTATTGCAAGTGAGTGTGTAATTTGTGTTTACCTACTACGCAAATCGGCAGTTATAGTACTGATGCTTTAATGTTTTCTTCGAAAGTGTAAATCTAACTTTTTGGTCTGAGTTTAAAATTAAGTGTATAAAAAGAGAAAATGTTCTCAGATAGAACGCTGTTAAGCAATGCGGGTAGACAATATCATTACAGGCAATACAGTTTGCAATTGTGGGTAGTTTACATTTTGGCGCGGCATTTCTGCGAGCGGACAGCCCTGCTCCCGCCCAGCGAACACGACTACCGTTTTCGTTCGTGAAGCGCTTGCGCACGATCGCCTTGTAGATGATTTTTTCGTGATCGACCCGTTCATTGTTCGGTAGCATTTATTGGATTGAAATTGTTTACAACAACCGTGCGGTCAACGCGGGTTTCCCTCACGTCTCCTCATGATGTATTAGTACGTTGAGCCACACGTATCTATAAAAGCTGTCATGTCCTCCATGCCCCTTTAGGCCGTAGTCCCTTACCTCACGGTGGAGAATGGCGTGCGCGTATTTGACAGCACTTAAGATAGTGTGTGGTCCATTGTACAGCTAACAAGCCATACGTGCCTCGAAGTTCGTGTTTTGGGCGATATTTTAATATGGTCACTGAGCTTCGTTGATTTGGGATCAGCCTGACGACACGGCGCTACGTGAATGGTATTCAAACTTCTGGTTCTGCATCTATCCACGACATTGTTATTCCGGTGTTACGCCTATTGTTGTATTCATTTGTAGGTAATTTGTTACTGACATATTTTGTTAATGCTACTCATTCATTAATATTAATAGTTTTTTTTTAGAAGTGAGAACCATTTGCCAGACAGCATTAATAGTATTAATATTACTAATTGAGTGTACAAAAGCGTATCAAATTTGGCGACTTTCTTGGTGGGAAGTTTATCATAACAGTCTGTTTATCTTATACAGGTCCGGGTTTGAGCGTCGGCGAAAAAAAATTTCTAAATTATTTCGGATTTCCGTACGGGTCTGGGTTTATGGATGTATATTTAGGGATAATGTGTTAACACCTGAGGACTCCTTGTGCGTAATTAATATAGCAAACGTTTAATGGTTAATTGCTTAAGACAGTTTCAAAGTAACAAAGAAAATAGTCTTATCGCGGCGGTGGCGCGCGAAGAATCTCTACTTAATCCCTCATTACACTGTTATTGTTGCTACCGATAGTAGTGGAATCTATCGCCAGGGAATGTTCGCGCAATGGAAATGGCACAATAGCAACTATTTGTATGGTGATGCGAAAAAAGCTAAATATCTTCGAGTGCGTACTTCCTACGAATACCGTTTGTAGTTAGAATGAACGGCGGTGCCGCAGTTTTTCATTCGTCATTTCGTCACACTCCGATTGGCCGGATTTCCGAAAACCTACTATTTACCTGCGTTAGTTAAATACCTAAGGATCTTTCAATATACATACTGGATTTGTACAGCAACATTAGGATAACAACAAAAACAGGGCAGACGATTTCAATGAGTCTTACGTACTGGAGCGTTGGTGGTATCCAGATTCCTGATTAGGTTAGATTAGATAGATATATATACTCGTAATTAGTAATGTCCGACCGAAACAGGTTTTTCTGCCGAAACCTTTCGTATACATATTTTAAATTACTATTGTATTATATGAATTCATTATATGAAATGTAGTGTATACACACATTTATTTGCATATACATACAGACTATTAAATAGTGTTCAATTAAATAAAAAGAAAAGATAAAAATAATCGAATATATCGAATGTCATTTTTAATTTTTTTAAGTCATAAAATAATTAAATAAATATATTAAAGGAAAGACTTATTTACGTGTTACTATTTAGAGTTTACTTCCATTAGTAAACTTTAAAAAAACAACATTTAGTTAGAACGCTAGTTAACTAAACGAAAACGAACGCTTTAAAAAAAAACAACATTTAGTTAGAACGCCGCACAATAATTCACGAACACTCGTTTCCGCACGGCCGAAATTTTTAGCCATTTGTGGCCGAAAACGAAGCTAAGGCCGAAACTTGATTTTTTGACCGAAACTGCCCAAAACCGATTCCGAACTTTGAATCGGTCACTAGTAATTAGCATATATAATAAAATGTTATTTTGTTTAAGCTGATAATATCTAGGAAAATTCATTTAAATAAATGGGCCTTATTTTATAATCTTTTAATGAAATAATTGTTGTTGTCGGTATAATTTAGTAGGATCAACCCAGTAATACGGAAATTCAGGTTCGATACTAACATTGGTTGCTTCTCTCCGTTTGCGGTGCGTATTTGTAATCCTAAAACAGAAAGAATATACATGTATGTAGGTGTCTTAAAACTATACTCACAGCTCACAAATAAGTCATGCTTTAAAAAAAGGACATAGAACCTTCTAAAAATTTTATCATAAAGCGCCAGGGCTTGTACCCAAATTCTGTGTTGCAGCATAACTCCGCGAAATTAATTATCACATGCGGAGAGGAAAGACGTCGCGTGGAAACTTACGTTCCTGAGAGCCCATAATGTCCCCAAAAGGGTGTAAAGTTTACCAAATATTGGGCCGGCATGGCGAAGTAACTTAATCTTTCTTAGACTTAATACTGTAGTTGGTGATAGACTTGTGATTAAATCATTCCACATATTACTTATCGGTACGGCATTTTGTATAAGAAATCGAAATAAATATTCTTTATGTTCACCATAAGAAACAAAATATAAGAACAAACATAAAATGTCTTGAAAATAGATATTATTTCCAAACAAACTTTTGGTACAAAATACCATAAACGAGATCAGAATTTAAATCAAAATAATTCGTGACTTAATCTAAAGGAACATAATTTTACACCTTAACAGCTTAGAAGATGTCGCGCTACGCTATCTATGGGCGAGTTACAATAATATGAATCATGTTGAAAAAAATCACGAAGAAGGCTGAGATAGCTTGTAGTGATCGGTCAAATTTAATGCTGTCAATCGTGTCTGTGGATTATATCATGCGTATTTGAATGATATGGAATTGTGGTCCCTCCGGAGGCACCACCGCCACACCTATATCTGCCTAATAACAGCGATGTCAAGCGCTGCTGTTCTGATCTGAAGGATGTGGTAAGGGAGACAGAAGCGACACCGAGGCGTTCCAACATAGTCCTAAGGGGTAGCAACTGCAATCTGATGAGAAAAAACACTTATTTGAATAACTCAATAATAACAATACTTTAATAAACGTATCGGAATCTTGACGTGTAATAACAATAGGTAACTTTCATAAAATAATAAATTATTTCATAAATGGAATATTCAGCTTTATAGAGATGTTGGAAGTTGGGCAGAAACACCCACAAAAGACTCCAACTTAGACCTCGTAGGTAAAGCATTTGTGGTCGACCTCGGGTTAAATCCTATTTGGAGTTGGGCTGTGTACTCATTTGTTACTTCAAATGAATATTTCATATAAACTTAGCAACAAATCTCAGACGACTTTCAAACTTTCATGAAGATTGTAGGTGTCAATTGTTTGCTGGAAAAAAGTTTGTTGAATAGACAATAAAAAACAAGCTACTTACCAATTTCGGGGTATCGATAAGTCCACACCTAACAAAAATTTCCATTCGGCTTTGATAGGCACGGCGACAAGTCTTTATTAGCGGCATTACATTTGAGAAGTGTTTTATTGCACTTGTCGGGGCGGGTGTACGTGCCTTGCGCGGCCTTTCGACGGCACTTAATGCATTTATGCAAACTACGGTAAATATCTCGCCTGCACCAACTAGTCGCTTGTTCGCCTTTTTACCGCTTTCCGTTTACCCGCCACGTTCCTTGTAAGTGATTAGCTTCTGAGGAATAAAATTACGCCACTTATTTGTTTATGGCCCGTTGGCGACAAACACCTATATTGGAGTTAAATTATCCAAATAAAGATTTAGGCAGTTACACTCTTGTTTGTCCAATGACTTTGTTGACTGCGATCTAACTATAATGTTTAAAATGAGGTACGAACGAAGGCTTGTCACGAAGATAAATACTTGAATAATGGTACAATATGTGTCGTTTTGGGAATGGAGCTGTATAATGATCACATTATTTCCCATGATAAAAAAATTGTCATCCTAAAACATTTGTCATGGACTAGCACCATTCTTCCCGTTTCCTCAGACTTCAATAAGAACTACTTACGAAACGACTGAAATGATCAAACGCAACTGATGTGCCTTCTTCTGAGTTTACTAAGTAGAATTGAATTTTTAGAATAAACTATGTCTATTAACAAATTTCTAGGCGCTGAATTAAATTTTAAGAAAGGCATAAAACTACATCTTCAGTGCAACACTTGAAAAATACCTATTGAATACCGCAATTTTAGTACCAACAGCCGTACCTACGACGTTATCGGACTTTCACGGCAAACAAGTGCTTGTGAGTCGTAGGCCGTTTACACGTTGCAGGTTGGGCCACTTACGCAAATATGATCCATTGTTCCGTTCGGTATCTTCGCAATTTTCGTCGATCCCCGGCAATTTCACACGCCGCCGGACACGCCCGGAGCCCGTATTATAGTGTGCACTCACCCGCGCCAAAGAAGAAATGCTCCAACGATATGACGCCCTGATTTGAATAAACGCCGGATAACAAATAATTTTTAGACAGCTCGAATTCTAGCACACATTTCGAGGTGACCCGCGAGCGTTAAGTAGTCCGTTAGCGTAACATTATAGGGCCGGAATATAGTTCGTCCGCGTGAGGTTTATGGTGGTTGAACATTTTTTCTGTCATTCAATGATTTACCATCAAATAAGCATTTGTTATTCAATTACAATACTAAACTGCCACCACGAACTTTACGTGTATATTTCGAAAACTACCCAATTTATTCATACTTATCAACGTGGTAAGTCAAATTCACCTTTTTAGCGTTTCATCACTTTCTACAAACACACAATAATATGACAATACAAATATCTAATTAATAGCGATGAATGAGTCTCTAATGCCATACGTACTATTAAAAACTGATAGGGCAGCAAATCACGCGATATCGATGTTCCTCATTTCGATTAATGTAGGATTGTAGGCAAACACACGTTACCCACTCACGGACTAATGAGCTGTCTGGGGCAATATTACCTTTAATACTCGTATCTCCTACATCCCGTGTAGCTCGGGGAGGAACTGACCACGGGAATAGCTAATATCGACAACGCATCATCACAAGGATATTACGTTTTATAGACTCGCTGCATTAAAGCTTTGACATCGTCGTATCGATGGACACGTGATGCAAAGTCATTTAACGCGAATAATCTGATCAATCAGCCCATGGATTGAGGTAGCGTAGTCTGGAAATTAGGATAGATTTCGGCTTACTATATTAATACGGAATTTATTTAATGTAAGGAAAGTTTGAATAAATATTATAAAATATTGTTTAGCTTTCATTTAGGCTGAAAGGCTGTTTTTCGCATTGTCATTATCATTGTCAGTCAAAGACTTTTACTATTTAAATGAATTTGACTTGGACTTGTAGTTTGCTACAAATCTGTTATAAATCTGCATTTTTTATAGATTGTGACGTATACCACTATTCTGAGCGAGGAATGTTGCCGTCACCATCAAATAGCTGAAGATAATTTTAAATTGAAAGTGAATTTTAATCTGAAACGTGAATGTTAATGATGTTATTGTTAAATACAAACGATCGGTCGAGTAAAAGAATCCGGTCGACAAGTGGAGCGTTTATCTGATATTAACGTGCCGGCGTGTTGTACAAGCATTTGTTGCGCGCATCACAGTTATATGTTAAACAAAATTTATTATTAGCGGACATTAAAGATGCGAGGCGCCAAGTCTGTCGGCCGGCGCGGGCGCTCCACACTCGCGCCGCCAGCTCGCCACGCGCGTTCCTGACACGACCTCGCCGCTCCCATCAAAGCGTTGTAGGGATTCCGAGGGAATGCACCTCACATTCCGAAATTCGCGAGGATTACTTTTTTCACCTACCTTGTACTAGGATTTTTTGACACAAAAGTTTTTAATCAAATCCACCATTGTTTCTGGATTTGTAAGGTTCATGCGTACCTTTTGTATACGTATAATGAATGCTAGTAGATACAGAAAATACTCTAAAAGAAGTAAAAAATATTGAAAGCGTAACATTCATTGACAACTTTTTACTCGACCGTGGCGAAACAAAGTAAAACATTAACGCGCAAGGCGCCGGCAGCCGTCGGCCCTCCCAAACACAACAATTGTGAGAGCGCGCGAGATCAAAGCGGCGAGACGCCGCCGCGGCGTGTTTACCGCGTTCGGACCATCGACTAATCAACCGACTGATTAATTTAATTAAACATTACGAGAAAGTTCTGTTTACTGTACGTTTCCTCGGGCCCACATGCGTGTTCAAAGGAAGTAGGGCGGAGTATAAACAAGAGTATTGTTGAGACGGTCGCGCCGTCTGTGCGACTGGGCGACACGGGAACGCGCTGTTTGCCGACCACGTCGAGCCGACCTGACGAACGTTGCATTGTACTACAATCTTAGTCCCCAGGGAATTGCTTTCCTAAACACTCCACCAGTAATTGATTTTCGCTTGTACTGGAAAGTCCATACACTCTGTACATGTTACAAACAAATCAATGGCTGAAACGCAGTTGTTGTTAAATAACAGACCCGAATTTTAAGATATAGCATAAAAAGTTTAGATAATACTTAAGTAGTCTTTAAAAATAATTACACGTCTTATCGCTTAAGAGAATTGAATGAATGGAGCTTCAAAATCTGGGAAGTCAGTATCTCTACATCTTATATGGTCAGATTACGTACTTTTGCATCGACCACCTTCAGGTGTGCATTTTTCCGGCGAAACGCATGTAAAAAGCTAAATAAGTTCAGTTTAAATTTTATTGTGGCTCGACGACAAAACGTTTTTGTATATTTCTATTGTATTTAAAGCGCGCCATCGGGACACGAGGCACGATTTGACACATGTCGTTACAATAACTATAAATGGTGGCGATGTACGCGGTGGTTTCTAATTAACCGACGATCCAACCGCTTAATGACAAATAAGGGCACGCAACAAAAAA
>DWTU01000550.1:0-16628 GCA_018251515.1 Cecropterus confusis
AAGCCACTCAAAATGTAATAACAAAGTGTATTACTAAGACTCCTTTTTTGTTTTTAAGGGGGAAACCGTCAAAATACCAGATACCCGACGGGCCCGACCCGCCGGGCTATGTGGGATTTTTTACCGCACTAAATCCCACCCGGTGGCCGTCCTCAGCGCTATATGGTGGATGCCGGGATAGCCAAGCGTGATGCCAAGCGTGATGCCCCTTTCTGGATCTTTTCCGGTGAGCATTAGCGCTCACCGTATCTTATCGTGTTTACGATGGCATGCTACCATAAATGCTACCGTCCTTCCTAGGGTCGCATGACTGGACGGTTCGAGCTCCCGCCCGTAACCCCGGAAGCCTCCTTTTAGTAGAGTCTTACGACAGGCAGAGGATACCGTAGCTCTATTCTGGTCCCGGTTCTACAGGGACAATTACTATGATTCTATAGCAACAAGTACTAAAATTAAAAAAAAAAGTAAGTGAAGTCACGAGACAGTAAAGGTATGGTCTTTTTGATAAGCTCAACATAGATCTCGCATAAACGTTAAATGTGTAAAAAAATAATTTATGTTACTATTACACTTGCAGATATTAATTGTGTCATTATACGCTTCTTAAATAACCACAATTTGACATTATATCTCGTGTTACATGAGCCAGTAACATTTGTCACATGAGTCCACAAAATTAGCGATAATGCCCGCGAAAAAAAGAATCCTACGCTGTATTTGTACATTAAATTATTTTCATCGTATCTACGGTATTTAATACTAACCAATTATTAAGGAGGTTATGAAAAACATAATTTTATGATACCTAGCAACTTCAGGCCTGTAGTATTGTTGATTAAAGCTTTGAAAACATTATGTGTAATCTTATAAAATAAAATTATTTGCATTTAATTATATAGGCCCACGGCAACGCTTACAATTATATCTTATGTTACCAGATTAGAACACAATAAGTTTAAAATTATGTAAAAAGATCGTAGAATGAGTATGATTCCACCAGACAGGTACAACTGTGCATCATTGTCTACCGTAATGTAGTTCTTGCGTTTCGGTGGAAGGGTGTGGTTGTCAGCTCACTTTCATATTTGGCGACTATCTTAATCGTCGGGAGTGGCAACGCTTCTATTATTGACTTCAGATAAAACCCCTGCTCTATATGAAATTGTTTAGAGATATGGCGGCAGTTAACAATTTTCAAAAGTGCCCTTTGAACGAGGTTAATACGTTTTTTCAAAACAATAATTGCTTACGCTTTCGCCAATCACTGCAAAGTAATTGCATGATAAGGCCGAAAATGAATTCGTAAACGTGAATTGGATGGGCTAAAACATAAAAAATCATTGTTTTGAGGAAATGTTATAAACTCGTACTAAGGATACAAATGGACTGCATGCTCGTTTGCTACCTCAATTGTGTACAAGCTATCCGCGGTAATTATGGCCCGACAACAACAGAACTAACTGGCTGAATCGGCACACTTTCGGGGCCCGATCGTGTGTGAAATTGGTGCACACGACCCGTTGGCGTATACATTCGACTAGTCTAGTACAAAGAAATAATTTATGACCTGTCCGCTTATTCAAGGTTAGATACGCTTCGATTGTAAATATGGTATATAAAATAGGAGATAGTGAATGAGCTAGAAATATACCTTTTATTTAAGCAGATATGCCTAAATAAAGATATATTATTTTAGGGAAAAACTATACGATGTCTGATAAGAAATGATAATATGAGTGCATAGTAAGGACAAACCAAAACAAAAAATCCAAATGTTTTGCCATCGAAATTCACGTTAGTTGATCTATTGCTCGGAATGCTGACACCACTTCCTTCATGCCAACTACTTTTACAGAAGGAGGGTAATTTGTTTGAATGTATATATGAATATGTCTCCAAATCTCTGTAGCCAATGGGCTAGGCGGGTTTTACCATATGTAGCTTTAAATCCTTTTTTTTTCGATGAGGAATATGGGAATTATTTATACAGTCTGGTTTTGTTGTTGAATTAAAAATTAATATAGATAATGCTAAAACTCATAAAGTATTATAATAAATACATTATGTCACATCAATTAGGAAGGATTTCAATGCGTTGCGCTGACCAACGTTATACTCTTCCGAGCATTGTTCTATATCTAACGTTAGCCATAATGCACTTTCATTGTATGAACGTTTCAATCGCAGATGTAATTCAAGATTTCATAAGAACGCATTCTTGCACATTATGTTGCTAGCCTTCTCCTAATAATACTTTCTATCTCAGAACTGGCAATTACCCATTTTCCGCGCGTGCGATTTAAGATAAGCTGGTCTTTATGAATTGCATTAAACATTAAACTCACTATTATGGTTAGAGAATGGCACTGTTTGGCTACAAAATATTTTGTCTTTTCTAGGTGGATGGCACATCACGAACGAGCAGAAGGCTGTCATCATCAGATAGCCGAAGCGCATCCAGCACAAGCAAAGCAGAGGAAGTGCAGCCTACGTTTAGGCCAAGAAACCACAGGCGGCGAGAAGAACCGACTACTGCAAGAAAAGAAGAATCTTTAAGGGACGTACCTCGAACGAGAAGCAGGACTCGACCCCCAGAAAAAGATATAACGCCATCTCCAAGCGAACCACTTCCAACTTATACTTCACGAAACGAACGATTCGATTCCAGAAGAACAAGTAGCCGATCACGTAGCAGAGCCGTAGAAAATGATGTAAATATTGATACTTCTACTGCCAGGGATCCAGTCAGTGTTCGTGGCAGAACCAGGCAAAGCAATCGAAGAGCACCAATTCCATCAACACCAACTCCTATTGAAACATCATCCCCTTTAGTAGAGGAAAAGCCCGAAATTATTAACAATAACTTTGAAGATATAGCAAAAACTGTACCGAAAGAAGAAAACACGCCTAGCAATAATGTAAATCAATTTAGAAGAAGAAGTTCTACTAGTAGAAGTATAGTCGAAACGGTGGCACCGAAAAAGAGTCGTGGGCGTATCAATACTAGAACGAACACAAGATCGTCAGACTTGGAAGTATCTGGAACAACAAATACTTTATCTGCTCTTTTGGGTAAAGAACCAACTACTGCAAGGTCAGGTGACTTAAGGAACTCTCGGAAACTTAGGTACAGGACGCGTCCGTCGGATACAGATTCAAACTTAACAGGCGAAGGACTTGTTACATTAAATGAAGTAATAGGATCTAGTCAGAAGAAAGAAAGATTAACTAGTCATTCCGACGCTGTATCCTCTTCATCTGCTACTGTGGAGAACGTTGTGCAACAGATGACTGAAAAAAATCCGGAGAAAACTACTAAAGTATCGAAAGTAGTAAGACGTCCGTTAGCTAGGGGAAAGGTAAATTTTAGGCCCAATGTAGCTCTTCCTAAAAAGAAAGTGTCGGAGGAAATTAAGGAGGATGATAACTATCCAGAAAGTTTTAAGGCTTTAATCCAGGCTAAAAATGCGGTGCGTATAAGGGGAATCGGCATTTATTAGACTTGGCACATTTTATTTTCATATTATCATTTTGTAATCACTTTAATACCATTTTCCATTTAAACCTATTTGTTTTATTACTCGTCACTATAACACCCTGGAAGTTAACATTGTCTGCACATTTTACATACTTACTTCAGCGACTGAATTGTTCAACTGCTTTGACATCGTAGAATTCATCACGTCTTTTAAAAATTAAATTATTCATATGAGTAAAATAAGTGCTCCGTAATTCGAGATTGCCTGTTCGCTTTATTGAGAAATCATTTGAATTAAAAATCTTAACAATAACTTCACATTTATACAATCGGCATATCATTATCATTATAAATACCATTGAACCATTTCAGACACAAACAAGCTCTTCAACCAGCGAGAGTTTGTCGGTGAGAGCATCACAAAAAGTCTTTAAAACTTACCCTCAATCCTCACAATCCATTCATACGGATCCGGACTCAGATAAACAATCATTGGTAACGTTCATAACGCTCATAAGTTTAAATTATTTTGTAACACGACACAAAGTACATACATAATATTGCATGTTTTACATCAGTTAACTGCATGACATGATTTTTATTATGTGTGATTAATTGAACCTTATGTAATGATAAGGTAATTGATATAGACGTATGTATTGTACATAAAATGCATTTCTTAAAAGAATCATTTCACGTACCACTATTACCTGTCCTTAAAATGTCATTCGACGATTTTCATTAACACCTAAAATACTGCTGTGTAGAAAGGTCCAGTGTTCAACTGTGTTAGTCAAAGAATGAGATTTTTATTTAAGTAATAATTAATTTACAGCTTCGCAGTAAACCAAATTTAGAGGAAGAAAATGAGAAAGTTACGGTTAAACAAGAAAAACTTATTGAAACTGCTGAAGCACCTATACCACCTAAAAATAAGTCCGCTGATTATCGACCTCGAGGAACTTATAACCCACGTAACAGAAAGGCAAGTTCTTTTACCTCATCATCTACAAATGCTCCATCAGGGAATTCAGAAAAACCATACAAATTTAGTCGTAAATATAATAAAATTACAACGACTACAACACCTACATCAGAAAATAATGTAAAAAATAAAAGAGACGATACAACAACTTCACTGAAGAAACCTTCAGCTAGATCTTCATTCTATTCACGAAAAACTAGTGTTGCTCCGAATTTGTCTACACAAGCTCCTACGACAGCTATTAAAGATAGATCAGACAATACATCCGTAGTAACTCCTAAAACTAGAGGTACATTACCACGTACTGCATTTTACTCTAGATTACGAAACAAAGTAAGCAAAAAAGAAATAACGTCAAGAGTGGAACCTTCAAAAAATTCCAATGTGGAGTTAGCATTCGCAGAAAAGAAAACTGAGAGTACAGCGGAAATGCCAATAATATTGACAATGTTAAATGGCGCTTCTAAAGATATCAATTTACAAGAAGATAACAAAAACAAAGGAAATGATCCATTTATAATTACAGTGTCTAGTACAGAATCCCAAGAAAATAGTAACGACAACGAAGTTGTGAATAAAGTAGAAGAAACGGAATATAAACCAGTTATAAGTGTTGTATCCACAACTCAAAAGTACCATGCACATTATAATGATAAAAATTCAGAAAACATTTCTGAACAAAAAGAAAAAGTTATTACCGGAGCTACACCTCCTATAAGAAATATACAAACAAGAAAATATGGACGGAAACCTGCAAAAACGAAGGATCACGACGAAGTTGTTTTTACTACTCCAAAATCTCGCGAGAAGAGCTTAAGAAAATACAGCGATACTTTTTCAAAAACAACAGAGCCGTCAACGAATGTCGTAAGTACAAAATCAATAATTATTAACTTTATAATTTACAACCTTTATTATCAATAATTTCGATATAAACTTAACAATTATGGTTATTTTATTGGCCATACATTTTACAGATAACACCAGAGCCCGAAAAACCTAAAAACAGATTCAGTTCTAAATATCGAGCTTCCTATCTTGATAAACCATTTTACAAACCCACTGTACCAACAGTCACACCATCTACTGTAAGTTTCATAGCCCTAATATATTTAAGATTACGTTATATATACTCAACATAAACCAAATATTGGAACACCTGTCAAATAGTATTTTGGACACATTTATTTTTCAGCATTTTTTAACAAAAAATCTTGCAGGATTGGAAATTTTCGACAAAGCCCCTTTATGAAATTGGCATTAAATATTTCATGAAACATTATTTCATTAATTAATAATAATCATCACATTTAATTATTAGTTGTCATTATCACTTATAAATTGTCATTATTAATTATATTTACAATTAACTTTAGGTTCTCTATGAGTAATTTCAATAAATCTTTGTGTAATTAAAATAATATAATTAAAAATGACAAGGAATGCTTATCATCAGCTTATCATAAAATTTAATTCATCAAAATTATGTAGAAGCATTAAATTCTTAAATCACGTATATGTAAGTGATAATAATAAAAAGTTTCTCATTGCTAAAGGCTTGGCTGAAGTTCTTCGTGACTGATCAGCAGTTGACGAAATCTGTTGAAGAGCCTATGTGGTTCGAAGGAGAGGACACTTACGATGTAACAACACAACAAATGTCAAGACAGAACAACACTGTGCCAACAATCATTCACGAATCATCCATAGAACTGGTTAATGGCATCATTTAGACTTAACATAATCGTACTGCATCCATTACGAATCATTTCATTCACCCGTCTATTGTAAAATAAGATATTTTAATGTAGTATTTTAAAGAGACGATAATTTGTTTAAAGTTGCATTTAAAGTTTTCTTCATCATAAAATAAAGTTTATGTTTTGGTTTAAATTTAAGTCTCTTTAATAATATATAGAGGTAGTTTCTGCGTTAAGATATTCATTAACAATGCAAAATAATGTCAATACACGATGCATCTTAACGCATGAACTTAACAAACTAATATATAAATGTAGCATAGTATAGAATAACACTAACTATTAAAAAAACATTAAAATTGTATACATCTAAAATCTTGTTTTAATATACATACTTATTTAGCATTTTTCTGTAATTTTCTGTAATTTTCCGAACTGCTACTAATATCTGTAATTCTACTGTCGAAATAATTCCAAGAGTAATAAAGAGGCTTTGGTCTGTGCACGAGTTCTAATTATTCCTATTAGATCTGTGGGTTTTCCTATCAATATAGGTATACACTTTTGTTCACATTTTACACCAATACTATTTTTCTTTTTTATGGGTGAGACTACTTCTTATTTCAGGTAGAGGGAGAAGAAATGCAATTAGGGCCCGACATGAATGCTATTTCGTTTACACAGACAGGAAGTACACTGTCCTCCGCTGACTTACGATTATCTGAAAGTCTGGTGAAACCATTACAAGTTATGAACGTAGAGGCGTCCCACCATTCGCCATCAGTTACAGTATCTATATTCGATGCTTTAGCTGAAATTCTTACGTCCACACCCAGACCTCGAATTTCTACAACAACAGAAGTAATGCAAACACAAAATTCTATTAACGATGTAAAACAAACACTCAACGGCGTGAGTAACAACATTAATGTAAATAGTGTCAATGGCTTACCGAGTCAAGACACGCTGTCGACGATTAGTATAAACACGAATACTAAATCTGTACAAACCACTGATCAGACTACACCAAATGTGTTTAACAGTATGTCGGTTGGGGAACGTGTTACACCGTCACTAAAAATTGAAGAAGGCAAAACGACTTTTGTGAATACTCCAATACCTTTTACGTTCCCTCCTACGACTCCTACAACTCCCTTATCCGCAAGAAGACCTTTTGCTATAAAAGTGCTATATTCAGATACCGAATCGCCGACAGACATAACGACTGCATCCGTACCTCTGCCAACTCAGCCATCGACTGATAGACCCACAACGGTATATAACACTGTATCTGATCTCTTATTATCTGCTAATAATAAAATAGTGTCATCTGAACTAACTAGCATGTTGTCGGATAACATAAAAAATATTATTCAAAACATGGACGAGGATAGTAGATCTAGAATATCTGTAGATATGGCCAAGTTATTGAAGTCACTAATACCTAGAGCTTTAGACAAACTTTCGACTGATCTTGACAACTCGGATTCCATACTTAATACTACACCTTACAGTTTGGAGGATATAAACGATACAGCTAATATTGATATTATTAATCCTGAGAATATTCTTAAAAGCGAAAATCTCCTCCAAAGTGTAACGAATACAAACATTGTAAATACCACTGAGGCAAATTCTAATGTACCAGTTGTAACAGTATCGCTAAGCGAAATCACGCCAGCTGTAAATAGCCCTAATTTGGGTAGCACCACATCTATGTCCGACCGTCAGACTACGACAGCTGGAGTTATTATGACCTCACAACCTTTAACACCGGCACCAATTTCGATGGCAACAAATGCTAATGTGCTTGAGACAGCTGCGTCGTCTAGATCATCAGACACAGATATGACAACTATTTCAACGTTAACAAATAATGTTCAATCAAGTGTTGCAACTACAATCACTACAAATATTCCTAGTGTTCCTACTAATAAACCTGCACTTTTCCCGTTCCTTACAAATTTCCAACCAGAAGATTTTTCTTCTAATGAGGATCAGAATCAAAATTTGCCTCTTTCTTTGTCTACCTTAACTGCAGAAAACGAAGATATTGATAATATTCGATATCCTAGTCAGCCGTCACCTTTAGAACTTTGGGTTTTATCTAAAAAGGCACGGGTTTTGAAAATGATAGAAGATCTTTTACGTCGACATAACAATGAAATAGCAAATGCCCCACTTACGGAAATTGTAAACCAACCAAACGTTCCGTTTTCTTCTCGTTTGACTGAAATTATGAATACAATGAATTTGACAACAGCATCTCCTGACTTGAGTACTACGACTGTAGCGACTGCTCCTATGACAACTTCCACCCTTCCTTCTTCTGTAGTAACAACAACAACTACTTCACCTGAAGGCACAACAAGTGAAAACCCGCAAACAACCACAATAATTGCTGATATCATATCATCAACTATTACGCAATCTCCTTCAGATGTAGCTTTATCCACTATTTCTACTACTGATACATCAGCTTTGCAAGCTACGAGCGAAATAGCTGACACTTTTACTAGCACAACTTCGATGCCAACTACAGAACCAGTCACGGCCGGAGATCTATTTAGGTCTCAAGGAATATCTGAGACAACTGTTTCTAATAGAGAAGTTGATCTAACTAGTACGCCTATGACTACTGAAATGGTGGAAGCCAGCACATCGGAAAATACTGAAACCACAACTACATCAATAGATACAGATAATACAGAAAGAAGTATTACAACTGAAAATATTTTACAAACTACGACTCAAGCAGGTATCGATACTACTACAGTTACACTAATAAATGATACAAAGTCAAGCGATGTAATAACAGTTAATTCTCAACTCAACGTCGCCACACAGTCATCTATTCCGAAAAAAGATTATGTCATTTTTGGAATTCTGCCTAATAATACAGTGGTACGTAAAGACCCTAACGATAATGTACTGGAATCATTAACAGAAGCAAGCCCGTACATCATTTATGGCGTACTACCAAATAACACAGTAATACGAAAATTCCCAAATGGAACTAGAGTGCCACGAATCATGCAAAAAATTGACGTACTACCAATCAGTCCATGGAGTCTAAGAAATCCATACAGCCCCATCCATAACATTCCGGCCATTGTCAGACCGCGGTCTAACCCCATCCGAGTATCCACTAATACTGTGACATCCACAGACAACATAAATAACGGAACGGAAAATCAATTAACCACCGACATTGTAAATAACCTGCAAAATATGGTATTGACTTTAATTTGTTTAGCTTGAAAGCTGTGCTTGGGGCTTCATTTTCTATTTGCGTAGATTACAATTCTAGGTTGTGCACATGAGGAAAGGTATGGGTGGTACTTGGTAAGCTTTGCATGCCTCTAGCACCATAACGCTTGGTATTAACATTGCAGGTCATAACCTTTTATTTCGTAATTGCAGATACCCTCATCGGCACTTAATATAAAAGATAGCAGTTTAATGGGTATAACTACTGCCACAAATAGGCCGCCTGCTGAAAAAAGCACTGCATCGCATGTTTTGAGTTTACGCACAACTACAATGCTACCTTCTGTTGATGAGATTTTGCTTAATAGTATATCTTCAGCCACTAAAGAGGAGATGGTCATATCTTCAATGACAAGTTCTACTCGCGAACCGAGAATATTAACACTGGATATCGATCCGGAGGTATAATAATTATTTACGTCGTGATATTCATAACTGACATTGATAATACATCTAATTATTCTAAAATTATAGACTAACTTATTCATTTGAAACGTTATTTGCCTATTAAGTTTTTTTCCAAAATATGAAATTCATGCATGAATATTAAACTCTTCATTTAAATTATTTTGACCAAGGTAAGTGGTGAAGGCTCTGTTTGAAGAAAAATGGTTATTATTATAATTTGAATGCAAAATTTATTATTTATATCTATTTTTTTGTGTACATATTATTTAGATATATTTGAATACATTACAGACGAAACAAATTCGAACAGAAAAACCCAGTGATGGAAGTGGAAATACAGTTTTTAAATTTATACCAATAGATGAAGTAACGGTAACATCACAAGAATCAAACATACTAAAGTTAGCTTCCACTAAGATGCCCCAATCAACTACCACGAACGAAGCTCAGACAACTGTTACGGAGAGTAATACTCAAACTCCTCAAATTCAAACAAGATTAGGAACATTAAGCGATCCAACTACAACTACCCAAGCTAATGCTGCAACACCTTTTGAATTAAATACAGAAAGTGTGAATACTCAACCTACGATTACAATGGTTATGAACGACCCATCTACTACATCGCAATCAGTTACTTTAAGAACTGATAGTATTGTTTCAACAACCACTACGAGAGCTACAACGCTTGCTCCTACAACAGAAACAACTACTACAACCCAGGCACCGATTACAATGACGATGGTTCCAACAGCAACGACTTCAGCTCCAACGACCCCTGTTCCAACTACAGTTCCACCTACTACAACTACAGTTGCAACAACTACTGTTGCGACAACTACTACTACTCCTAGTACAACTACAGCACAAACAACTACAACAACTACATCAACAACAACTACGCAAACCACGATTCCAGTGATTCCAACTTCCACGCTTACGATGCCGACAACATCTGAAGTACCAACAACAGCGTTTTTGACCACTACCATTATACCTAGTACAACGAATGTCGCAAATAATTATCAAAAAGATGCCGAGCTCCTACAATCTTTATTACAAGATGTTGGTCGTAGCCCCAAAAACTTAAATGTACAGAATAGTGGTAATCAAGTTGGTCAATTAAGTGATGATATGAAATTCCTACAAGCACTTTTGTTGGGTACTGGTCAAAAGGCGAATCTATTAAATGTTCCAAACCCTGGACAAACTACCACGCTTCGGACCATCGAAGATGATATACGGCAGTTTGAGGAAGATACTAAATTGCTTAAAGCTTTATTGCAAGCCACTGGTCGCAATCCAGCAGAGTTAAATTTGCCATCATTAGATAGCATTAAAGCTGCTACTACAGTAACAACACTTAACCCTACTACTACTACGACCACAACTCAAAGGCCTACCACTACTACACCCGCAACAACTCCTGCTACTACCCGAACAACAACACAGTCAATAAGCGACGATATTAGAAAATTACAAGAAGACGCCAAGCTTCTTCAATCATTACTACAAGCCACTGGCCAAAATCCCCAAAGCTTAAATTTACCTGTTATATCTGGAATTACTTCGAACGTACGAATTTCGTCGAATCCATTATCTACATCAGTGGAATCCAATCCAACATCTCCTCTTAATATTCGGCCGGTTTATACAACTCTGCCATCACCAGTATTTACAACTGCAACCCCTAGAACTGCTACCATTTCAACTACGTTTCAGTCGCAGCCTTCCAGCACAACTACTGAAGTTTTTGGAATATCTACTACATTCCCACCAATTAATGTAGGACGTACTAGATTCACTACTGAAATTCCCAGTACATCCACATTTTCAGTTGAGGAGGATTTGGCTTTCCTACAAAATTTGGTAAGTTTTATTTAGTATTGTTGTTTTAAATATTATTGAAATAAATCAGCAAGATCGAAGTAATATGAAACGAAAATGCTTTGTGTTTCAGAAATCTGTGCTAAACACTAATACTAAAGGAGAAGACCCTGAAGCTGCGCTAGCTAATCGTATTATAGCCCTAGCTGTTGAACGAAGTTTGAATGAGATACAAACTGGAGCTGTAAGTTCAACAACAACTCGCCCGACCACTACTGTCATTACAACTACAACTATGCGTCCTACAACTACGCGTCCAACAACAACACTTCCTACACAAAGTACACCATCCATAGAAGACGACATAAAACAATTTGAAGAGGATACCAAACTCTTACAGGCACTTTTGAAGGCAACGGGCCAAGACCCGTCCAAATTTAATATTCCGACACTCCCAACCACTAACGTGAGTCCCCATGTTCCTCCTGCAATAAATGAAGATTTGAAACTATTATCAAACCTGCTTGAAAAACCATCTCCTTTAAATGAACCTTTCGATTCTTTAACACAGAAACCTAGTACCAGTCCCAGTGTTGATAGGCAAACAGCAAGTACTATAGCAGCACCAACTACAGTAAAACCATTTGGTGCAAAGATTGCTGTAAAGGATGACCTAAGGAATGTGCAAGACGACGCTAAATTGTTACAAACACTAAAACAACTTCAGGATGCTCAGGACATTACGACGCAGAAAAATAAACTTACTCTCACAGGTAAAATATAGAATTTTTGGACTGAATATTTATTACATTTGTTTTCTTTTTACCTGACAGCGTCATAAGGAGGGTAATGTTTTTCGTGCATATGTATATGTATGTATGTTTGTTTGTAGGTATGTCCATTTCTTCGGCACGTGCTACAAAGCCCTAACCGGCTTGACGGATTGTGACATATGATTAGAATCGTCTCAGTTTGGCATAGGCTATATAATTTTTAAAAATGGCGCCTGTAGATAGGGGAAAAGGGAGCAGTGATGACTTTTTTATTATTACGACACTATGGGTATCAAATAAAAGCTGGTTAATAGACCATGCTACATATATGTATATATATTATAATACTTTTACTTGACTATTTTGACGAAAAAATTAAATGTATCATTCTGAACAAAAAATCGTTTTAAGCAGTCGGGTTTCGTTTTAATATTTTTAACAATGTTACTAGTTTTATATTTAATGGAGATTCAAATTAAAGATACAACATTTTTGGCACTAAAGAGTGTTACATAATATTTGTACGTATTATTTCTTATTCGTAATTTCAGGCCAATCATCTGACGAGGCACTTCAGAAGCTAATCCAACAAGCGAATCCAACTGGCATGGTGTCTGAAGCGACCAAATCGTCTATTTCACTAAGCACAGAGTACGGCAACAGCAACGACGCATTGCTTGCGGCGTTGCTCAAGGAGCAAGGTTTCGGTCCAACCACGGCAAGTTCTTTGGATGAGCAACTTCGACTGTCTGTTAGTTCTAACTTTTCTTATTTTCTCTAAAAACTATACGTCAAACAAACATTTGGGAGGTAAACGTAACAATCACATCTCATTATGCAGATTTAACTTGTAGTCTTCGCTTAACATCTACTTTGACTGTCACCATTCTCTACATTACCTTCACAGTCTTCATGCAACTTTTAACTCATATATTCTTATTTCAGTTTAATGTCAATTATTTATTATTACTATCATTATTAACTTCATCTTATAGTACTATTTTAGACATAACTATAACCTCGTAGGCTTTACTCAACCAAGTGGTAGTGACACCGAAGGCGAGACGAACGACGACGACGCCGCCTCCGCCCCCGCCGCCGGCGCCCCGAAGGCCGATCTTGGATGGCCTTGCTTGGCTGTGGCAGCAATGGAGGGACACCGCGCCAGGATCTGGTGAACCCAGACCTAGTAGGAGGCCATCATCGTCTGCCAGGCCTTCTGCATCGCCGTCGCCAACAACGAGCTCCAGGGTCAATTGGTTTGGCTCTGGCCCGTTCGTCGGCAACGCTGACGACCGGCCGGCGTCAAACAGAGTGGGTTTCTCATCACTTTTGCTTAAATTATGTGATTGGGGTTGAGGTGACGGACTACGACTTAGATTAAATACAACGGATCCCGTCCAATTATTGAATGTAATTGTTGAAAGGATTAGGAATGTAATAATTAAATTATTCGTCATTTGGTTGTAATAAGTGTCTTTAACCCTATTTAATCTAAGTCTTCTAGAAATAAATGTTAATTGTACAGTATGTGAAGAATAGGATTTGTAAATATTTTATTTGATTCGTTGACTTAATGATAACTAAATGAAACCTCACAACCTTTACACGATATACTTAAATAATTTGGATAGTATGTAGATTAAAATGAAACAAAATTCAAAATTAGTAAAAAAAACCCTTGTATATATTATACATATAATTTACTATTTGCCGATTGAAGGGTTGGGTGAGAGGTTGCTAAACAGTAGGTTCCTTTGCTTTAGTGTAATATTTTTGGTTTTAGTATAGTTATTTCTTTTTTTAAGAACTTATTTATTAAAAAATTGGCTTCTTTGGCTTGTAAATAAAAACATCAACATTGTGCCGTATATCGTTGCGTTTTACAAATAAAGATTCGATTTTAATCATTATTTTATTGTGTCTAACATGAAAATATTTTTCTCATGTTATATGTACTATATATCTCACGCTTTATTTTGAAATCTCAAATTGATGGACTTCAATGAAAAATAATTATTGGATGTAAATAAAATTCATAAAATAAAGCTTCTGATTCTTATTAAGAATTATCTTCAAATTCTTTAATTTAATTGGTTATCAGTAGTCTCTTGACTCATTGTTACACTTATGGTGAAAGATACGTAATAGTCACACATATTCAACACCGACCAACATGTGAAGCTGATTACTAGACGGATGAGAATAACCACTAAGACTTGCTGTGAACGAACAAACGGTTTTTATTTTCGGAAAGAAATAATAAATAAGCTAAAATTATGTGTAAAATAACATTTGTGCTAATAAAGCACCAAAATTATCTTCATCATTATCAACTAGTGTCAGTGCACTGCTGGACATAGGCCTCCCCTAAGGCCCACCACTAAGCTCGTATAGTCAACCCCTTAATAAAATTATGATAAAAGTAATTATGATATCATATTTTATGATAAACTTCGAACAATATCCACCCAGCACAAATTTATTAACATTAATATAATATAGGCTAATACACATACGTGAACACCACGCTTCATTGCAAGTGTAAATAACAAGATACATCAATTTGTATATACATAGATTTTGAGACATTGTAAGGTGTGCCGTGACAATTTGTGTAAATTTTAGTGAATGTTTGTCAGCATTGGAGATAATTGATGAACAATCAATGTGAGTGTATTATTAAGCCTTGTATCTTCTATGCATCTTTAGGTTTGGTTATAATTTGAGTCAGATCATACTTTTGGAAACGTTATATTTAAAGATACATAGGTTATACTTAGGACTGGTTTTGTGGTTGTATTTTGCACAAATCATACATACTTAAGGACACCCGAACCCGATTGGTAGAAGCTGAGTTATTCCTCCATTTTTCGGGAACATACTTTATGCAAACTGACATGCATGAGACTTACACGGTTTTCTCTTGGATGCTGTCAGAACTTAACCAAATTAAAATGGGGCAAAACGGGAAGCACCAGCTTTCAAATAAAAAAAAATGTCAAAGTCGTTTCATCCAGTCGAAAGTATCGAAGTACCAAAAAAATAACTAAAAAAAAGTATAGTCGAATTGAGAACCTCCTCCTTTTTTGAAGTCGATTAAAAACAAGTACTGTTGTACATATAACATAATAGAACCATATATATGGCATACTATCTAACACACTTCAAATTCTAAACAAAATATCTGTCCCACTCCAAACAAAACATATAGTCGCAGATTAGGTCTAAGTGGAAACGCCTTGTATATAACATACTGCATTCACCTGACTACACTCTCGAACCAAGACGATCTTTCGACGCTGCTATCAAAATAGCTTGTTAGAAGTATTGCCATAGTTGAGTAGAGTCATAGACGTAAGAAGTAGGGAATTGAACCGGCATAATTTTTTTATGATATGGAAATAGCAAACGGACATACAGTCCAACTGATAAGAATTGGCTACTATTACCCATGAACATCTGTAATCAAATCTAGATAAGATTGTAGTCTTAACTGAGTTAGGACTTTTTATAGCGATGCTGTAGCATTGCTACTAACGCGTGTTAGTTGCATTTGCAACGCGTTACTGCATCGCGACTGTATCGATGCAAACGCGCGACAGTATCCGACACATCAGAAAGAGTACGGTGGGAGGGTGACGCGTGGAGGGAAAACCGCGCACCAGTTCAACACTTTTGCGTTTGAATCGCGACTGAATCGTGGTTATGTGGGCGAAGGTACACATCTAGCGACCGCTTCGCGACTGCATCGATGTGGAAATGCATTAGCATCGCTAGTTGCCGTGGGCGAGGGCCCTAAGTTCGAACGTTCAGGATAAGTAAGTTTCTCCCTTGCTTCAATCCAGTGCCTTAATACGACTTTATTACCACCCATACAATATGATCGTTTTGAGGAATCATGATAAACTCGTACTAAGGCCACAGACTATAGCAGCGCTTCATACTAGGCGGTAACGTCTCCGGAGTCTAAGCACAAGAGTTAACTATATGTTTACACAGTTACAAATGCCCTACAAATAATAATTGTTAGATAGTTATCGCGGGTATCACCTAATAAAAATAATTACAAAACGTAAACGGAATTTCGTAGATTATGTAACTGTTAATGACAACGCCCGCCTATTTCGTTTCAATTGACATTGTTTTCAACCCGTTATTGCGGTGCTTCGCTTCTCGAAAACTCG